>CAJQZP010001308.1:0-61221 GCA_907164705.1 Parnassius apollo
TTCAGGATATGACAACTCATCTCAACAAGTCCAAGGAGGAGGCCCTTAGACTTGACCGCTTGCGCCGGTCACCATCGTTATGTTGGGTAAACAAGGAGATTACTAGCTGAGCGACCCCGACGGGGACCGTTCTGACCACGGAATATAAATATTTTTTTTATATTCCGTGGTTCTGACGGTCACTAATCATCTGGTGCTCCACAAGGTACCGTAGGAGCTGGCAGTTAATAATGGACTCCTATTATTTTCAAGGTTAAGAGGGTAGACGGGCTGCATTTTTTCCATACAAATGTATTCCCCTATTGTCTTCCTGGATAATGCCTCTAGAGCAATCGTTTTTCTTTATAAATATCTAGATCTATTGAAGGCATGCCCCAGTCATTTAATTTTTTTTTCAAAAAATCATTATAAAAATAAATATGACTTTCCAAAAACCTAAAAAAATGCCCCGTTTTTACCTCCGTAATCAGACGACTACCAAAGAAATTTGAAAAGTTTTTAAGATAAAAGCAAATAATAGAAGCATAGATCTATTCTTTCTTTAAATTTTGATACCAAAAATAATTTAATTGGCTTAGTTTTCGAGGAGGAAACAGGGGAATACGAAACGACGATCGGTCATGGTTTTTGTAGGTAAAATCGTTTTGAAAGAATAGAGTGACAAACGGGCAGACAGTCTATCTGATGGTAAGTGGTTGCTGTGGCCCATAGACATCTACATCTATACTCGATTACGAATCAAAATGCAGATGCGTTGTCACCTGTGTGGACTAAGATGGAAACTTACCGTACGAAACACAGTAGCATTAAGCAACTATTTTACGCTGGTATTCTGTGAGAGCGTGGTCCCTCCCCAGTCGAGCCGAGAATTCGTGCTAAAACTATACTACTAATGTAACTGCAGCATGGCTCTACCACGCAAGAAAAGGTAAATGGCGCTACTTTCTACATCGCACACATTTTTTCATGAAACTGAATTGTGCGACGAACTTACATCTGATGTGGGTGGCTGCTGCAGTCTATAGATCCTGCAGCGAACTTCATACAAAGAGGGCTACAGTTGTGTCGTCACCTCTGGGGACTAAGATGGCCTCATTATACTGGCGCTCTATCTCTCTATACACTTTAAATCGCAACACAGCAATGTAAATAGTGCTAATTGGGGATAAAAATAGGCAGGTGGGTGGCACATACCTAGTAAGTTCCTAGTCAGAAAGAAGTCCTACCACCTATCACACATACATACATAATCGCACTTTAAAGTTTTTGTTGAATAGACAATAATCAAATAACATTTACAGTCGGTGACAACTTGCACATAACACTTGACAACAACACTTTTCGGAATTATCGAAAAAACACATACATAAAAATTAATGTTCGTTCGTATTTTATGCACTGCCATACCGTTCATCTTATTGCAGTAAACTTCGTCAACTTATTGCTTGCACTTGCGCGATGGATAAAACATAGTACAATTAACTTACACCAAGTAGCGCGCGTATCATACTGACACATTTATTTGCAAGTTGTATATCATCCAATTTTTTAATATCCATTCCAAATTTAAAACGACCGAAATTTCTACAATGATTTCTTTTGCGGCTGCCACGCGCCGTGTAAACCGCATTTCTTACAAAAAAATCCTTAAAACGCCACATCATTTCGTTATGTCAATGATTTTTATCATATAATCATTGCAGAGCACATTTTTTCTTATTAAAGTTGTGTATCTAACAAATTAGCTCTAGATAAGACAATTTCACCAAAACCCAGAATTAAATAAAAACTTTAGTGACGTACTAAATGCTAGGAAGCTTTATTCATTTAATTTTTTCTCTTTATTTCTATCTGATTTATTTTTCTTGATATAAATATTCGTTTTATTTATATTACATTATAGTCAGAAAGTTATTTACGAATCGTAGGTCAGTCCGTGTATACAGTTGTGGCGCGAAAACAACGTAATTACATAACTGCATCACCTTGCCTATTATTTATTCTGTGTCTGCGCAAGCTGGAGGTCCAAGATATATACATATAATTGCGGTGCGTACTTACTGCTAGCTGGTAATTCATGCTGTCTGCGCAATTACAGATAACTCCGATGGGAAGGACAAGTAGTCAACATCAAAGAAGTGCAACTTCTGTATGTAGTACTATTGTTTATTCTGTGCTCGTGCGCAGACTTGAAATAGATGGTAAGCACAATTGCCTTTGCGTCCTAAATGCTAGCTAATAATTCATGTTGTCTGTGTAAAGACAGGTAACTCCGATGCGAAGACTATGCAATAATTATGACGAGTTAGTTGAGACCTTTTCAGAAGCTGCGCTAAGTAACACAGTCAACAAACATTATAGCGACCGCGTAATTGCTCACATAAGAGTAATAAGCAAAGAAATTTAGACAATCTCTTGAGTAGTTAATTTTAATGGAATTTTATTAGGCCTTTGGTTCTATACAAAACGTGTAAATATGTGTAAAGTAAAGTAAAAAGTAAAGATAATAGTTAGCAGCCTATATACAAGTTGTCTCCTCAGGGTTTTAGTGAAAGAAAGTGTCCAGCTCGCTGCCCCAATACGCATTGGTGGACTTCGCATGTCTTCGAAGTATTTTTTATTTCTCAGACATGTAAGTTTCTTCAGGATGTCAATTTGCAATTTATTTATTTTTTAAAGAAGAGGGAGCAAACGAGCATGCGGCTTACCTGATGTTAAGTGACTACCGCCGCCCATGATCAACCGCAACACCAGGGGAATTGAGGTGCGTTGCCAGCCCTTTAGAAAGGATTAAGCTCTTTTCTTGAAGGTCTCCAGGTCGTACCGGTCCGGAAAAATCGCTGGTGGTAAACTATTCCACAGAGAGAAAACTCCTTGTGAAACGTACAGTGGTGAACCGTGAAGCATCCAGATGGTGTGGATGGTATCGGGACGTTTGCCGCGTAGTGCGTTCACTAAATTTGGCGTCTGGGATTAATCCGAACAATTCATCAGAGCACTCTCCATGGTATATGCGAAAGAAAATGCAAAAAGATGCAACATCTCTTCGCAGCTCCAGTGAATCGAGCCGATCGGAAAGCACTCGGTCGTCGACGATTCGAGCCGCTCTGCGCTGGATGCGGTCAAGTGGAAGCAGCTGGTACCGGTAAGCTCCATCTCAGAGATGGGAACAGTATTCCATGTGTGGCCGAAACTGCGCCTTGCAAAGTTGCAGGCGGTGCGCCAGCATGAAATACTGACCCGCTCTGCTGAGCACGCCAAGCTTTTTTAGAGGTCAATTTGGCCTTCTCTTCCAAGTGACCACGAAACTGCACGTCATGTCGATATGTCTGCTTATCCTTTAAAAATATATCGAATTCAAATACATCCCATAAATCGGTTTCAATATCAATGTGAGCATACAACTGTGCATTGTACACTGTACGTACCAAAGTAGCGTGTTAGGTAGGATTTTTACTTCATGTGCATTTCCAGCATTAAGAGTACCTAAATTTTATAAAGAGGAACGTTATATTTATGAAAATAGTTATTGTGAACACAGTGTACTAAATGGATGAATACAATAAATTAGCTTTTTATACATCGGACAAAATGGATAATTTTTTTAACAAGTTATATGGCATTTCGCTAAGATCATCAAAATTAGAGTTCGCGTTTGTTCAACAACTAAAAGCGGACTATAATTTTGCTGCCTCCTGACTGAGTTTAGTTGTAAAAAATTCAACGACGATAAAACAGAACTCGATTTGCTGAAATGAACTGTGCTCCTCTCAAATTTACTATCGGAATAAAAGCATATTTTCAAGAGAAACTTTTTTCAAATCTCACTTTCAGATTTTTGTAATATTATGTAACACAAAGTTAGCGGAGTTTTCTTCGCCGTTTCTTCTCCGATCGCAGGAACCTCATTTAAGAACGGTAGATATTACCGTTACAGCCTATTAAAGTCCACTGTTGAATATAGACCTCCCCCATAAATTTTCTTATAGGGTATATTTGCCATAGTTGCGACACTATAGATGGGGGCCACAATATCCTTTTAACATTACGTGTCTATGTGCTCATTTATTGCCCAAACTAAGGACTCATGGAGCGATATTTCCTCGTGGCCGCAGCGGTAGCCAGAGTGCAACACGCGTAGAATTTAAGAAAAATATGTATAAGGATATAGTAAAATTCACAACCAAAGAGCACACGGTTGTTTACGGCTGTCGCTGCATCAGCGGGTAATTAGTAAAATCGTACAGATCGCGGTCGTCTTTACTCTCTCATAATATGTTAAATTGAGTTTTAAATATAGATAAAATAAATAGCAATTCCTCTACCACTGCGCATAAGGAAACATAGCGCTCCATGAGTTCTAACGACTCAAAGAGATTATTCTGATACAAACAAAAGGATATGGAACAATCAGTTTTAGTAACGTTTGACAGATTGATTAACTTATTAACAATCTCCATGTTGTTAACAGAGAGGTAGAGCCACGCTGATACTATATTATGGTTGTGACACGAATGTATTGGTTCGACAGGGCAAGGACCTGAATGTAGAGAAACGGAGACCGTTTTACTGGAAACGATGCATTCCGCATTTTGATTCTTAATTGAAGATAAATGTAGATGTCTATGGGCCAATGCGTTCACTTACCATCAGGTGGACTGCGTGCTCGTTTGTCACCCTCATTCAATAAAAAAGAGAGTTACATTATTACAGATTGTGGTAGTACAGGGGACAATATACCACCTTAAAAAAGCATAGGACGAACTTGACACTTTAAGTGACTAGTTGCGGCGAGTTTTAAATTTTATATGTTGAAAGTTCAAAAATATTCATATTTTATACTTAAATTTTAAGCTATTATCAATGTATGTTTTGTTAATTGTAAATGGTACGATTGTTAATAAAAATATCAAAATTTTGTAAAATATTACCTATTGGTAAATTAAATTATATTCAAATTTTGAACAACCGACACACTCCTCCACACACAGAAAGAAATGTTGTCAGAACTCGATCAGGCCGTAGGGTACAATTTCCTGAATATTATCGTCCTTAACAAGGCCTCTGAAAGGGGGGTGATGTGGCGAGTTTTATATTTTATATTTTAAATGTTGAAAGTTCAAAAATATTCATATTTTATACCTAAATTTTAAGCTCTTATTAATGTATGTTTTGTTAATTGTAAATGGTACGATTGTTCATAAAAATGTCTAAATGTTGTACAATATTACCTATTGATAAATTATAATATGTACAAGCAGACACGCGCCATGCATTTTTATGTATTTTCATAATGAAGAATGTAAAACTAGTTCGGTCGCCGAGCCCGCGCCTTCGGGAAACACCGATCTCTGAATCGATTTGAATCGAATATTTTTTTGAGAAGAAGAAATTTCAAGAATTTGCAATTTTTTCATTAATTGTATATAACTGTAATATTTTTGTTAAATAAAATATTAGTAATCTTATTAATTAACATTACTAATATTCCTTTTAAACACCCCTGGTAAGCTTGAAACGCTTGTGTGTGTTGTACGTAAAATGGTTCGTACGTACGCCACTCGATCCCTTTTTTTACAAAATGATTCATCATGTATCACTTTTATTTGACATTTTAGGCTAAAAACAACAGCAATACTTTAACAAAAGTGCAAACTGCAACATACATTTCTCGATAAATCTGTTTCAATCTAATAACTCACTATTTATCAAATTGTAATGAATGCTACACGAACACAATACTGGTTATTTTCTTACTATAAACTTCAACATATAATATTTATTTACAGTATCTAGGTATTTAAAAAGTACTCTGTCTGTACTTCCAGCTCACAGTATCTATGTTTTTGTAAGCAAATTTACAAGTTCACAGTTCATACAGGTTCACAGCGACAATATTATATCGTAGTATATAAATTATGTAGTCTTTGTTCACAGCACAGATTAAGTTAGACCACAATTCCACATTTAAAATTAGAATAAAAGAATTCAAATATATATTGCGTTCAAATTATCAACCAAGTACGACAGGTTGTTTTGGTGTCCGCCAACAGCAAAAAAATTAAAAAAAAAAAACTGCGGTATCTTACCCCAGCCAGTTTGGGAATTTTATCGCTAATTCTTGAATCAGATGAAGTTAAGATTCAGTGAATCTATGCAGTGCTCCGAATCGATCGAAAAATCGATTATTTTACTTCAAAGAACCGATTTTTCGATTAATCGATTTTAGATCGACATGCCTAGTTTTTAACTGCAATGGTTACATAACCAATATATAGACTTCATATCGTTATTGAAAACCGTTTTCAAATATCGACATGAGTAGTAACGGTTTACTACTGAATGCGCAAACGACAATCGAAACATAACCGCAAACTGTAGAACTTCCGAGAGGGCTTTGAAATTCCGATTTCTGATCCGTAACCTTTTTGTGTGACGAAAAGTGGCGGGAAAACACTACGAACGTCTACCGAGTCATTCGGTCGATCATTTCTTAGATAATGATTATTCAAATCGCGAACGCAGGCCATTACATATTGTAAAGTATATATTAATATAATTACAATTACAAGACTACAACGGTCTTTCGTTCAAATACTAATCTTATACATATTAATTTTATTTAAGACAGTTACCAAGATACGCGTATTTCTTTTAGAAAGAGTGAGGGAATTTCAGTACTACTATATTCTATAGGTTGTTACAATCTGATTCAGTATTGTCGACCTATTCGTGCTACAACTATAATATAGCTGAAGCTGCTCTAATTGTAATGCTGGCAAATTTTTATAAACGGTAGTATAATCTTTTTACAAAAAAAAAAAAAAGATTTCTTGATTTCAATACTAGACTAAGGTAGTTTCTCAATTTCAGGCTGATTAATAAGATAAACTCGTGCCGCAGGAGGCCCGTGAGTTATGTTTACACACTACGTAAACGAGGGCCAAAACTTAATTTAGTGTCTGAGTTGGGACTTGGGACGCTTCCATTCATATTTATTAGCCTAAATCCTCAATCCGTGTACCTATTTCAAGTGAACATCTTTTCATAGATCTTTTTCTCTAATCACGTATTTTACACGAAATATTTTTGTACTAGTAATGGGTATTTCATAGTGTTGTAATCTTGTTGAGTTAAAAAAAAATTATTGTTTCAAGTGTAGTCAGAGTCCAGTTTGTTATGGCCCGCAATATTCACGCTTGCGTCTACTGGATGACATTTAGACAAGGCAAGACATAATTTTTTTTATTACGTGGATTATTAATTAATTAATTATTATTAATTATTAATTAATTTTTAAAATCTTTGATCATGTAAATTTATTTAGTGTTACTATATTATAGAAAAAAAACACCCCAAACTTAATACTTTGTGTAAAAAAATCATACATACTGTGTTCACACTATCATCATCATCATCTTTACAGCCCTTCACAAGTCCACTGCTGAACATAGGCCTCCCCCAAGGTATGCCACAAAGCACGGTCCTGAGCCACCTGCATCCATCGACTTCCTGCATGTCGTACCTGGTCGTCTCTCCATCTAGTGGGGGGTCGCCCTACACTTCTCCTACCGGTACGAGGCTGCCACTCGAGAACCTTTTTTTCCTCAACGGTTGTCGGTTCTTCGAGCTATATGGCCGGCCCATTGCCACTTCAGCTTACTAATCCGTTGGGCTATGTCGGTCACTCTGGTTCTACTGCGGATATCCTCATTTCTAAGTTTATCACGCAGAGAAACTCCGAGCATAGCCCTCTCCATAGCTCGCTGAGCGACTCTGACGTTCACACGATACAAACATTACAATATCAGCTATATTATTATGTTTGTATAGTGTGAACGTCTGCTGCTGGTAAAGCTGCTCTAATACTTGTAAAATTTTATAAACGGGAGTATATTGTTTTAACAAAAAAAATTATAGTCAATTATCATTCATTACGTGTGTTCATAAATATTTATTTATTATTTTACATCCGTATTTTACGTCTACAAATTGTTTACACGATTTAATCGTTTTTTGTAATCACTGGAAATTTTGTTATCACCTCTTTTAAATAGCTTTAATAAATTGCTTTTCGTTTTTTTACTATTTTTTTTTCAAAACGTTACAGTAATATTAATGGAAAAATGCCTGTTTATAGTTCTAATACCTAAAATTGACACCAGTAGCTGTTACGGTTACGGTACAGGATATAAAAATCCACAATTGAATACAGAACTACCACATAGATGAACGGATACTAAGGGGGGAATAATATTTGTCATAGTTGCAGTGATCTGCTGGCGGGTTGTTAACCTATTTTTTTTATTTAGTTTTTACTAAACGTTCGGCGGTGGTGACTATTATATAAATACCATCAGATTGCAGGACTATACACAGGGTAAAAAGCCAATATTTTTACAAATTATGCTGCCATCTTTTTATTTTTAGTGTTCTGTGATAAAACATGCAGGTGGCCTTCTTTTCTTCGAACATTAGTTCTGTACGGTGTATAACAGGAATTCCCAAAGTGGTCGATATCGACCCTTTGGGTTAAAAATCGGTTTTCCAGAGATTAACATAAACGAAATGTGATTTTGGGTATCGTACTAGGTCGCGTAAATATCGACACCTATAAATTAAAACAAGTTCTTATTTGAAACTTTCAACAAATATTAATAATACTGCATAAGTTGTGTATTTTGTGTGTGTGTGTGTGTGTGTGTGTGTGTGTGCATAACTAGTTAGGAGAATGACCAATATTTTAGTAGGAATTATCGTTGTTGTACTTTTATAAAACTCAATAAATCGATAAGCGGTACAAGTTCGTACATGATGAAAAACTCGGTAAATCAATAAGCGTGGACAAGATAATGAGCTGTGTCTCGCCAGCAACGCAAAATCATGAATTTGCATTCAGAAAATGCAAAATTGAAGGGCTTTTAAGTGTTTATTAAGTGTTAAGTTTTAAAATTATGTGTTCTAAAATATTTACGAAAAAGATAACAGCAAAGCAGCAGGAGCTATTTTTAAATTTCAAATATATATCGTAAAGTGGTGGACCGCCAAGCATCCAGATAGTGTGGGTGGTAGTGGTATGTGTGGTGGTATCGAATTACGTCTTATCGCAATGAGCTTATATTTACTTATGTTATTGCTTATATTTACGCGGACACTACATTATAAACGAAATTAATTAAAAAATAAATTAAAAAAACATTCACATCTATCTGTATCCCGTATGTATCCTATACATTTAAACGAGCAATTCTTGTATATATATAATCGGAATCTCGGAAACGGCTCCAACGATTTTCATAAAATTTAGTTTCGGGGGGCAATAAAACGATCTAGCTAGGATTTATTTTTAGAAAATGTCTTTTGTCCGTGTTTTCAGACAATGAAAAACTGATACAAGATAAGAAAGTAAATTTTGACACTTTGTTAACGATCATTATAGCTCAAGTGGATATCGAGCGGTCGTGAAATCGTAATGCCTTGGTTCGCGTCTCGTCTTGGGTCCGACTTTTTTTCCTTTTTTTTTTCAAGTTCCCTTCTTTTGTGAGAAAATCTATTATTTCGAGCCCTTTTTTTAGTATTTTTTAAAAATACGAAAATTTTAATTAAACTAATTGCACTCATAATTTTTTAATCAAATAAACAGTTCCGTTTTTTCTATTATGTCCATAAGATCAAAAAATATTATTCATGAAATTTGCATCTAAATGTAACTTAAAAAAAACCGAGCAAAACTCGGTCATCCGCGTACTTAATTATTATCTGCATCTATTACTAGCAACATTTTAATTTAAGTTTATCAGTCTTTGTACTGGCAATTCCCCTTCTTATCCCAGGAATTCAAAGTGTGTAGACAGACTGCTATCCAGCAAATAATTGTTTAATGAAATTCCAAAATTAAAGTAAAACTTGTATTTTATTTATACAAATTAGTTTCGTTTAATTCCTCTGAGCATTCCTCGTGGTTATGTTTTGAAGTATAAGAACAATTCGTTGTTAACATTATATGTTAGAAGATGTTATAAATGAGACAAAATTGTAAATGCTAATAAAATAGAAACACTGGGGTTACTAACGAATGAAAAATGTCGGCCTGTTTGACACAATTAAATTATACAAGGGTGGAAAGGTGATAAAAAGCTTTTGTTCATACTAGGGATGGGTGGAGTAATATCAATAAAAGGCAAGCTTACATTATTTTCACCAATTTAGGGTCACATTTTTATGATAGAATCAGGTGTTAACGAGGGCTAATAAACTTCCGTTCACCAGATGTCGCTAGTTGACAGTGAAGTGAAGTTTCTTGTTACACAATGTTGTTTAATTGAGAAGTTTGTTTTAAATAAAAGTTTCTGCAGTATTACATTAATACACAAAACAACGTTTTATTAACAATCTTTAATTGATTGCACATTTTACCTCTTTTTTTAATTTTTCATCTTTTATGAATATAGGCGAAGTAAGTGCTAAAAGTTTAGTCTTATCAATCTGCGGTTAGTCAAAATGAAAATAAGTTGGACTGCTTGCAGGTGCTGAAGGATGCAGAAGACACTTCTCAGGATTGAACAGTAAGTTCTTGAGGATAATAAATACAAGGTTGGTTGCGGAGTTTCCGAACGTTGCAGTTTACCTATGCACAACACATAGAGTAGTCATCAATTTGGATAAGAAAGGAAATATCCTGCCCGGCAAGGTGGTCACTAATTCACCTATCCAGATTTACCTATTCAAATATGAATGAAAATTTAAGAAATGTAACGAAAAAATCATCTCGTGTGTCTCAATCATTAGCTGAAAAGGACCAGGTCGGTGTCCCTCTTGATCCTGAAAAGGACCAATTGAAAAGGACCTAGCGGATCGGGTACTAAGAAACAGGAATCGAGGCTACTCTCGATCCGGCCTCCTATCACGCCTACGTTGGGTTCGGGAACAACGTATGTGATCTCCGCAACGGAGTAACACACTAGGGCGATAACCTCTTCCTTTTCAGCAAGTAGGTTCAGACGGGGATTACGGGTCTTCCGAAGTCGTCCCGGTCCCGACGCCTTAATTCTTCGATGTGGACTGTATAACTTAAAGGATCTTGGGAATGAAACAGCAATTATCTTCAAACCGTTCCGTGAGAGAGTAATCACTTTTCCCTATACTGCTGGTTTTTCACTTTTCTTGAACTTTTTCCCGGATTTTCTTATTTATTTCCGAACTATTTCCTTGAATATTTCCCGAACGATTCCCGAACGATTCCCGAACGATTTCCTTGAATATTTCCCGAACCATTCCCGAAAACAAATTGCAATAAAATCAATTTACTATCCTACCCCTAAGCTAAACGCGAAAGTGAGCCGCGCCATCTGCGCGCTTGCGCAACTTAATTACATGAATTTGTACTATTACTCTCTCACGTTTCACTCAATATCTTTATTTATTCAAATCATATACAAATACAATTTATCAATATAGGTAGTACAAAACAATATCTACACCATGATATACATCATATCCTCATATCATAAAAAACCTTTTATTTATTAAACGAAAACTGCCTATTTTACTCACAAGTTCGAAATCGAAATTTCTTAAATATTTAACACAGAAAGTTAAAACAATGTTTCTCACTTGAATTTATACATAAGCTAACCAATACAATAGTTTAATTTACATTTTTTCTATTTATTTCACTATTTAAAACACTTTTAAATTTCTTATACAAAACTATCATTATTTCACTTATACACAGGAATTTTCACATGAAAATAACACAGAATTTACCTTTTTAGCACGTACAATTAACCTGAAATATTTTACAAGTAATTTTTACATAAATCACTGAATTACAAACATTTTAAATTTTTACATATTCGGCCTCCTAAGGGCGTGGCCAGCGTGCTTCCGTGTACTCACGCTATGTGAACAACTAACTTTGCACGGCTCTCGGCTATCAGAAAAAATTAAATTATGAAATACACCAATTTTGACCACATTAGGCAAATTAAATGCTTTTATACAATTTTCGAACTGTATGAAACTATCTTTAATCAGATAACAATATAAATGAATGTTCTCATTAATCAATCATAACAAATAGGCATTTGTTTTCGTACAAAACGTATCAAACTTATACAAAACAACATTTATGCAATTAATATCCATTAATTCTGCCTATGCACAGAGTGATTATCTCGACCGGGGAACAAATCCGATCTTTAACTTCGCTTTAATATTCTTATGAATTTACATCATTTGAAAGATGATTTCAACCGGGGAACAAATCCGGTAACATAATTTATATCTTAAATTCCTTACGAATTTATTAAGCGATATTACTTAGGAAAACAAACAAACTAGTCCGGCCTGGGAGTCGAACCCAAGACCTTCATATCATTAATTCGACATTTCTTAAAGATTTAACTAAGCATTCTCTTATCAGAGCGTCGTTGCTCGTGACTACCCCTTTTTTCATAGCAACGTCATCGGTTGATTTAATAAACTGAAACATTTTTATAGGCGCGTCGCCAACAATCTCCCCCCCGTGCGTTAGCACCATCATTTGGGAGGCGTCGCGGGTACCAGGACTATTATTCTGGATGTAGGTCTCCTCAAGATACCTGTGCTAGTAATGACGTCAACCACTCTGGTGTGACCGTCTGGTCCCGGTAACGTTCTACTAATTTTACCTTTTGGCCACGTATTTCGTGGCAACGAATGATCTATTATCAAAACAATATCGCCTTCTTTAGGTTCCATGAACTTGCCGTTATCACCTGTTCGAGGTATTAATGTAGGCACGTATTCTTTCAGCCATCTTGTCCAAAAATGGTCGGCTAACCTCTGTGCAGCTTTCCAATTGAGTTGACCCGTCAGATGTCGCTCTAAAAATAATCCAGGTGGTCGATCACCACATGAGCGTCCCAGAAGAAAATGATTGGGTGTCAAACCCTCTTCAGGACTATCCATACTGAATGTTACCAGAGGTCTGGAATTTACCGTATGCTCTGCTTCTAAAAGTAACGTATGTAGAACCTCCTCTCGTGGGCTCTTCTCCTTAAGCGTAGCGGTCAACGCAATTTTAATCGATCTTACTAACCTCTCCCAGGCGCCACCCATGTGCGGTGCTCCCGGAGGTATAAATTTCCATTTAATATATTTCTTAAATGACTCGTTTTTCATGCCCTCATAGCATTCTTCGCATGCTTTCAATAATTCTTTATTTGCAGCTTTGAAATTTGTCCCGTTATCGCTGTATATAACGGCTGGTTTTCCTCTTCTGGCGATAAATCGCCTTAACGCCATTATCATTGACGCTGGTGTCAATGAGGCTGCTAATTCCAGATGTACTGCTCTGGTGGTCAGACACGTGAATAAAACGCCCCAACGTTTTTCGTGTCGCCTTCCTATAGTCACACTCATAGGACCAAAATAATCTACAGCTGAGCATGTAAAAGGTGGCTCATGATGAGCTATTCTTTCCAGAGGAATATTTCCTTGTGGCACGTTTTGCGGCTTTGACCTGTATGTCCTGCACCACTGACAATGGTGTGACACACTTCGTACTACATTACGCAAGTTCAAGACGTAAAATTTCTGGTTCACCTCATTCATCACCGTCTGGTGATTGGCGTGTCCAAAATGATGATGAACTTCTCTAATCATCATTTTAACGATTTCGTGTTTACCGTCTAATATGACAGGTTTTCTACTTTCCTCGGTCAAATTAGACTTGAAAGGTAAACGTCCATTTAAACGGAGTAAGTTATCCTCTCCTATTTCCATAGATAATTTACTTAAGCGTGAACTTCTTTCAACGCTTTTGCCTGCTTTCAAACATTTTATTTCCGAATGAAAACACTCGTCTTGAATGAATTTCCAAATTAATATTTCCGCCTTTTTCAAGAGCGCTGTGTCCAACGCGCTATCGGGTCCTTTAACCGACTTTGCTAAAACTTTGTTGGAACACATAACCGACTTTTCGGTTGCGTCGTCGGGTCCTTTAACCGACTTTCTTAAACTCTTGAATTTTTCTACCGCTTGTAAGGTGCGTGTAGTTGCTCCAAGGAATTTCTTAAAGCTGCTAAATCGTCCGTAGTCGGGTAGACTTAACGGTTCTTGCTTTCTTAACGTATTTACGCCCTTTGGAGATTTTTCTTCACCTGTTTCTAAGCTATTTATGGTGTCCACTTGTTTGGGCCATAAATCAGGACTTTTCCTGAGGAATTCAGGTCCTTGAAACCAGCGATGACTTACATCGAAGGTGGAAGGAAAATTTCTAGTGGCGTCGTCTGCCACGTTTTGTGACGTTGGAACCCATCGCCATTCACATGGCTTACTGTGATCTTCGATCTCAGCCAATCGATGAGCAACGAATGGTTTAAAAGCGCGAGGATCCGACTTAATCCACGCTAACACTGTACGTGAGTCTGTCCAAAACACTCTCTCGGACATCTCGTACTTGCTCTCTTCACTAACCGAAGCAGCCAGTCTGCTGCCCATAAGAGCTGCTTGCAATTCAAGCCTTGGAATCGAAATTGGTTTCAATGGCGCTACTCTTGCCTTTGCGGCGATCAGCGTAATCCGCCTTATTCCTTGCTCGTCCGTGGTGACGTAATACACCGCGGCAGCGTATGCTTTTTCACTAGCATCCGTGAAAGTATGTAACTCTCCTTTGCCGATGCCTTCAGCAACGGGTCTAGGTACTTCTAAGTGACCTAATTTCTTCACTTCCGATATCCATTTACAAAATAACACGTGTAACTCGTGTGAAACTTCTTCATCCCAAGAGATGCCTGTCCTCCATACTTGCTGGATCAGCGACTTCCCTTGAATCGTTATGGGTGATGCGAGTCCCAAAGGATCGAAGACTGACATCACAGCGCTAGTTATCTCCCTCTTCGTAGGCGGTCGTAAACCCTCCATCACCTCTTCCGGTGTGCTACGAAGACTTGTGGAAAAACTTATTATATCCCGTTTGATATTCCAAATCAAACCTAACGTGCGCTCTGTGTGCTCTTTATCTCCAAGCGAAGCACTGTCGCTCTTATATTTATTTTCCATATTACTTAAAACTTCGGGTCGGTTGCTAGCCCATCCCCCTCAGTTGGAAAGAAGCATGCTTATGTAATTCATACATATCGTTTACTATCCTTTCGGCCGTCGTCACGTCGGGAAATGCCTGTAGGTAATCATCCATATAAAAATTGCTTTCCGTAGCGGAAGCTGCTTCTGGATAGATATGTGCGTTGTCCTGCGCATTTCTATTCTTTACATATATAGCGATGCATGGTGATGATGCCGCTCCAAATATGAGTGACGTCATTCTATACTCTTCCGGTGGCGCGTCACGATTGTGCCGCCATAAGAATCGAAGGCTATCCCTGTCTTCTTCCCGGATTTTCACTTGCAGGAACATTTCCTTAATGTCTGCCATTACTGCCACGCTTCCTTCTCTGAATCGTAGCAGAACTCCGAACAACGACTTCAATAAGTCCGGTCCGGTCAACAACGCATCGTTAAGACAACGTCCGCCCGTCCTTGCGGCGGCGTCGAAAACTATCCTTATTTTCTTCTTTTGTGGGTGAGTCACTGCGAAGTGAGGGAAGGTACCACGTACGTGGGGAAATGGAAATATGGTTCGCTTTCTCTGCGTAACCGTTAACGATGAGATTTTCAATTTGCTTCTCGTATTCCTTTTTCAACTCGCTGTTTTTGTCGAGCTTTTTTCTCAATATTAAACAGGCGACTTTCAACCTGTGCCCTATTCGATGGCAAGCACTCATTGTCTGTGCGCCATAACAAAGCAGTCTCGTACCTATTATTAGGTATACGACGTACCGTTTTGTTCAAAATATTTAAAGCTCGTTCTTCTGGGTCGTTCACGGGCTTTCTAGCCGATACTCCCAGAGATTCCAAACTAAAATAATCCTTGATTAATTTATCCATATCTTCCTCCTTCTTGGTGGAAATGTGGTTAACAATCTTGATTGGTTTAATGCCACCCGATATGTGACCATGCAAAACCCACCCCAGTTTGGTGAGCGATGCTACAGGTAGGTTCTTACCTCCCGAAACCAATTCACGAGTAACTATGAGATGCCAATTGTCCTGACCAATCAATATGGTAGGCTTGGACCTCTCATACATCAACTCATCCTTGATCGGTGTCAAATGAGAACACCGTTGCAATAATTCTCGGCTTACCGACTGAGGAGCGAGGTTAAGTGACTTAATTGTTTGTACACTTATCTCTTCTAAGTCGCTCGAATAAATGCCTTTTATTTTAACGTTTAAGCGATACGAACTATCGTCGTTAATTCGCTTACCTCCCACGGCTTCGATACGTAATCCCTCTTTACGTCCGCGAGGCGCTAACTTCTGAGCCATCCACTCCTCTATGAGTGTCATGGTCGATCCCTCATCCAGAAGAGCTGTTGTCCTGACCTTTCCTCTAGGCCCATGCAACTCGACCGGTATGATCTTTAAATATGCACATGCCAGTGCATTTACTGTACTAACAGTTGTAATCTGAGCATCTTTACCCCCCTCGTCCCCTTGTGGCGAGGTATTTTCATTGGGGTATCGGTGTAGCATTCGATGATGTGACATTCTACATCCTTCTACACCACATTTTTTTCGCTTTGCACTCTAACCTCCTATGGTTAGGTGACAAACATTGGAAACATACTTTGGCCTTTTTGACGGCTTCCCATTTCTCGCGAATATTCATGTCCTTAAACTTGTAACAACTCACTATAGAGTGCTCCTTGTTGCATATAACACACTTATGTGTTACCCGACTTACAGGCTTGTCCTGGGTTATCATAACCACTTGTCGGTTGTGCCTTTTATTATTTCGGCGTTCTAAACGCTCGCTCATATTACTTCGGCGCATATAGCGCTCGCTCTCGGCACAGCTGCGTACACCTCCCTTTGCAGTGTGTACAGTTTGCTTCCTGAATTCAGGACGCTTCCTTTTTTCAGGCGCATTTTCATTGCTTAAGGACGTTCCAAATTGTTCACTCAATAAATTTAAAAACTTGGCCATCTTCTGTAACTCTGGCTCCAAATGATATTGAGCTCGATATTCAAACCATTTAAATTTAATCATAGTTCCAAGTTTCTCCACTATGCGGCTCACTAACTCCGGTGAGTATAAATACTGTGGTTGATTCAACGCTTGTATTGTGGCAACCACGTTCGTAATACGACTTGCAAAAGATCCTATATTTCGGCAATCTTCTGCCAATCTTGGCATACGCTTTACATTCTCGATTTCGGCTAGAATGAGCATCTCAACCCTACCGAATCTTCTTTCGAGAGCGTTCATTATTTCTTCAGGTTCACATAAAGTAAATAACAGCGACTTAACCGCCTCTTTAGCGGTGCCCTTTAATGCCCTCCTAAGGCGTGCGACATTTTGCACCCCTGAAAATTGGCCTTTTGTGTCTTCAAACACCGTTTTGAAAATTATCCATTCACCCGGGTCTCCATCGAACACCGGTAATTCCTGGAGGAAATGAAGCTGGGAAGATTTATCTTTACCAGCTATTTTTATTGCACTCACAATCGCTTCGGTCAATTCTGACACCTCACTCGCGTGTGTTTTCTGTGCATTTCCTAGGTTGCGCTCGACCTCCACCCCTTTGCGGCGTGATCCTTTACACGCTTCCTTATCAGTAATATCGGGTTGTGCTACACTAACCGGCGCGCTCATTATGGTTTGCTGAACCCAACTCCTTACGAAAGGTTCCATCTGAGTATTCCGCTCTTCATCATCCTCACTCGAGTCGATTTCCTCTTCTCGGTTGAGTCGTGCCAACTCCAATTGAGACTTGGCTAAGGCAGCAGCTGCCTGTGCTCGTTCGAGCTCTGAGCGTTCGAATTTAATCCGCGCCTCTAATTCGGCTTTCAGCCTCGCCGATCGCGATGACCTACTACCTCTCTGTGACCCTTTATCACTAGTGTGCCCGATTACTGTCCTTGACGATGCCGCTTCTTCGGTCCTTTGACCTACTTTTTCGACCACCGTTTCACTCCTGGATATAACGGATTGTTGTGCGGTGCTGGCCTGTGTACCACTGGTGTCCGTCCGGTTGCTTGTCGTTGCCATGGACGTCCCTGAGTCCCACGTGCATGTGGACGTGTCTGTGGTGGCTCCACTTGAAGGAGTTGCTCCATTTGACGCAGTAGCTGTGGTCGCTCCAGATGATTCCGCTTCTTTAGCTTTTCTTGAGAGCCCTGTCCTTGTCCTGCTCCCTTCGCTTCTCCCTGTCTGGTCTTGTGCCTTCTTCATCTTGCAGGAAGGTGATTGTTGGCCTACGGTCCCTAACTGGCCCTACAGTCCCTACGGTCCCTACAACCCCTTACCTACAACCCTTCTACACCCCAACCTAACACCACTACCCCTCCCCCCTTTATCTCCCAACCCTACAACCCTACTACCACCCTAACAGCCCTATCAGCCCTATCAATCCTGAACGGGGCCTACCGAGGTGAGCCGTCCAGGGATGGAGTCGTGCAGGAATGGAATGGAGGAAAGGTTTAGGAACTGTCCCGCCAAGGAATATGACGAAACAGTCGAGCGGTAGTGCAAGCGCAGTCTCGCTCGAGAGAACTGCTCCACCCGAAGGTGTTATGCCAGAGCCCAACCGTTTGGCACCGTTAGGTGGTCGGGATGTATGCTGTGCTCGCCGCCCAGTTGCCGGTGACGCCTCGTCCAAGCGCCCTCCTCCGGCCGCGATGCAGTCAGGTGCCCACGCGCACCCTCGCCCGGCAGCAGCAGCGGTGGATGCCTTTTGCACCCTGATGACCCGACGGGAAATGCCGGACACGGTCGTCCGACAGGAAATGCCAGACACGATCGTCTGACAGGAAATGCCAGACACGATCGTCTGACAGGAAATGCCGAGCACGCTTGCCCGACAGGAAAAATGCCAAGCCCTGCTTGGCCACGATGAGTGCCTTCACAAGACACCTGCGCCCGGCTGCGATATGTGCCCCATGCGAGCACACGCCCCAAGCTGCAATCCCGGTTTTCTTTCTTCCGGTAGTTCCAGGTCCAGCCCTTCAGTGCTGCCGTCCTGGTCTTCAGGCCTTTGGTCCTATTGCTTCAGCTCAAACCTCTGGCTTCCTTCGGTTGCTGATCTTCACTCGGCTTCCGAAGGTCTTCTTCTTCCACAACCAGCAGTCCACAGCTGGTTCCTTGATCCAGCTGGCGGGGTTCGGGTGGTCTTCAATCCGGCTCCGAAGGTCCAATTGAAAAGGACCAGGTCGGTGTCCCTCTTGATCCTGAAAAGGACCAATTGAAAAGGACCTAGCGGATCGGGTACTAAGAAACAGGAATCGAGGCTTCTCTCGATCCGGCCTCCTATCACGCCTACGTTGGGTTCGGGAACAACGTATGTGATCTCCGCAACGGAGTAACACACTAGGGCGATAACCTCTTCCTTTTCAGCAAGTAGGTTCAGACGGGGATTACGGGTCTTCCGAAGTCGTCCCGGTCCCGACGCCTTAATTCTTCGATGTGGACTGTATAACTTAAAGGATCTTGGGAATGAAACAGCAATTATCTTCAAACCGTTCCGTGAGAGAGTAATCACTTTTCCCTATACTGCTGGTTTTTCACTTTTCTTGAACTTTTTCCCGGATTTTCTTATTTATTTCCGAACTATTTCCTTGAATATTTCCCGAACGATTCCCGAACGATTTCCTTGAATATTTCCCGAACCATTCCCGAAAACAAATTGCAATAAAATCAATTTACTATCCTACCCCTAAGCTAAACGCGAAAGTGAGCCGCGCCATCTGCGCGCTTGCGCAACTTAATTACATGAATTTGTACTATTACTCTCTCACGTTTCACTCAATATCTTTATTTATTCAAATCATATACAAATACAATTTATCAATATAGGTAGTACAAAACAATATCTACACCATGATATACATCATATCCTCATATCATAAAAAACCTTTTATTTATTAAACGAAAACTGCCTATTTTACTCACAAGTTCGAAATCGAAATTTCTTAAATATTTAACACAGAAAGTTAAAACAATGTTTCTCACTTGAATTTATACATAAGCTAACCAATACAATAGTTTAATTTACATTTTTTTCTATTTATTTCACTATTTAAAACACTTTTAAATTTCTTATACAAAACTATCATTATTTCACTTATACACAAGAATTTTCACATGAAAATAACACAGAATTTACCTTTTTAGCACGTACAATTAACCTGAAATATTTTACAAGTAATTTTTACATAAATCACTGAATTACAAACATTTTAAATTTTTACATATTCGGCCTCCTAAGGGCGTGGCCAGCGTGCTTCCGTGTACTCACGCTATGTGAACAACTAACTTTGCACGGCTCTCGGCTATCAGAAAAAATTAAATTATGAAATACACCAATTTTGACCACATTAGGCAAATTAAATGCTTTTATACAATTTTCGAACTGTATGAAACTATCTTTAATCAGATAACAATATAAATGAATGTTCTCATTAATCAATCATAACAAATAGGCATTTGTTTTCGTACAAAACGTATCAAACTTATACAAAACAACATTTATGCAATTAATATCCATTAATTCTGCCTATGCACAGAGTGATTATCTCGACCGGGGAACAAATCCGATCTTTAACTTCGCTTTAATATTCTTATGAATTTACATCATTTGAAAGATGATTTCAACCGGGGAACAAATCCGGTAACATAATTTATATCTTAAATTCCTTACGAATTTATTAAGCGATATTACTTAGGAAAACAAACAAACTAGTCCGGCCTGGGAGTCGAACCCAAGACCTTCATATCATTAATTCGACATTTCTTAAAGATTTAACTAAGCATTCTCTTATCAGAGCGTCGTTGCTCGTGACTACCCCTTTTTTCATAGCAACGTCATCGGTTGATTTAATAAACTGAAACATTTTTATAGGCGCGTCGCCAACATTAGCTACTTGATAATGTTGAGATTGTTCATTTACCCATAAATTAGAGTGAATTTTTAAATGACAAAGATAAAAAACCTAAAAACCGACAATAGTGATTACCAATTAGTTAATACTACAATCTATTATTCAGCTATTATATCGAACCATTCAAACAGTATTTAAGTTTCATCGTCAGCAAAATACTAAAAAATAAATACTTTAAAACTTTCACTTGATCATTCACCTTACTTGCTTCCAAAATAAGCGTGAATTTAAATTTTTAACCAGTTGTTACTTTGTACCATTAAATGTTTGAATAAAAAGTCCTTAATATGATGGACTACTATATATGTAATCTGAACTTGGGTCGTTATAACAAAAATATGTAATAATAAATATGAAACAACAATGATTAATAAGTTATATATACACGTATTTATTTAGAGCTAGGGGCTTAGAGTGCTGTGATAGCTTAGGGACTTAGCGCTCGCGGTTTCACAGTACGCGAGCAAACCGGGTTCGATCCCCGCCGGCACCAATGAAATTGCAAATTGCAATTTTAAGTACAGACTTACCACATGTTCAGCGCTAAAGTAAAACATCCTAAGAAAACCTACATGTCTGAGAAATAAATAAATATTTCGAAGCCATGTAAAATCCGCCAAGGGGCAGCGTGCTGGATACTTCCTTGCCCTAAAACCCTGAGAAGGCCTGTGCCCAGCGGTGGGACGTATAAAGACTGCTAACTACTAACTTTTTTTGCTGTACACATATTTAACATTATTGTGAATTTCATACAACAACAGACCTAAAAAGGGACCATTAAAATTATGTAGTGAACAGATTGTTTATGTAGTGTAGTAGTGATCTTTGCTTATACTTTTGAGAGCAATTACGCAGTCGCTATAATAATATAATAAAATTGTTGAAACCTTTTCAGAAGCCCAGCGTCTGAAAAGGTTTCAACAAAATTTTCCTGAATGGCTGCTTTGTTTCACATACATTTAATTACGTAAAATAAACATTTAAATGAAATGCTACTTCATGTATTAAAATTATTGTAAATTAAAAATAGTCTCAAACAGATTATTATGTCGCAGTCGCCATCATTAGGTCAGCAGGAAATAAAGGGGATGAGAAAGAATACCATCATGCGGTACGCCATAAATGAGGTTAACCTAATATGAAGGATTTTGTCTTATGTGAACAGACTGTTGACAACTGCAAAGATAAAAAATAGAACAACTCCCACCCTGAGGGAAGTATACCGAAGATCGGAAATAATGACAAGAAATATATTGTGGTTTACTATAATAAAAAGAGTAGAAAAATCAACAAGCATTATGTGCTGCGACCAGGACAAAACTCAGACTGTAGTGTGGTAAACACTTAGTAGGTCATGTTTGTATAAGCTAGGAGATTTTTATAGACTCAGGTAATAAGAAGAACTAAATAATATGTTTTAGTTTAAGCATATGAATTATAACTTCTTGTATAATAGACGCACAGAACACTCCTGAACTATCATAATGCACGAAAACATTAGGTACTTGGTAAAAAAGTAGCTGCTTGGCGAACTTACTTCAGATAGATGTTGATGGCCAACGACGGGTGTTAGAAGTGAAGGACTATACGCTAAGGAGCACTTTTCAAGCCACTGTTTCTAGTCAATTTTAAGTCAATTAGTGTTAATTACTTTTTATTAGAGTTAAAAACGGAATTTGGTCTCGTGATGAATTATGTTAAATAAACGAGCGATGAACGTAGTAAAGTCAAAGGTGCACACATTAGCCTACCTTATATGGTAAATAATTCAGGTTACATGATTATTTTCAATCAAGAGTAATAGAAAATAGTCATCAGAATGCGGAATATAAACTCCATTTCCATTTATGATCCATTCGCCCTTTGTGACAACTGAACGATTGAGTTGGTTTCACACCAATAAGTATTACATGGACTGTGGACATCATTGTTTAATTCATGGGAAACGAAAAAAATTAAAGGCTTACCGAAATAAATTAACTTCAATTTAATAACAATTTTACAGACGAAATCACTTTTTAAAAATATAATTTAAAATTAAAATTATTTCTAAAGTGATATTTATTAAACTTGTATTACCGTTACGTTACAGCTTATTATAGTCCACTGCTGAACATAGGCCTCCCCCATAGATTGCCTCACGGAGAGGAAATTTGCCACAGCTGCCACGTTTTGGCAGCTGGTTGACAACCGCAGTTTTATTTTACTTTTAGTTGTTATTAGAAAGACTGATTTGTTTCACTCTGTCGTGTCTTACGACACTCACGGTTTGGCATGGGGCAGTAAATGTTCTTAAACCGCCACTACACGGACATTACTAGTGATTCACAACTAGTTTTTTGTTTAATGGTGATGATGGTTTGCAGACCTCATCTTATTTCTAAATGGAAGGGTACGGGTTTAAATATAACATGATTGATGCATTCTTGAGGGAATACAGAATATACTCATATATATTTGAAGGACTCCTTGACTGCCTTAACTATTTTTGCCGGCCGCTGATTTCTGAAGGGTTTAGAGAATCAGTATAGTTACAAGCTGAGAGGCATTTCATCATAGTCTGCAGAGGTGACAACGCATCGGCACCCGTCTATGTTCAAAGTTTGTTGCAGGTGTCTATGGGCTGTCGTAGCTAACTTCACATCAGGTGCACTATAAGTTCGCTGGTCACTTCTTTATTATATAAAAAAAACATTAATAAAATCAAATTATTACTTGTAAAGGTATATTACACTTAATCGGCATGTAATGAACGTAGTGACCGTGTAGTGGCGGTGTAAGAATGATGGTACCTGATAGTGTTTTTCATCAATGTCATAAATAAACACAGCTTGAAATATGTGTCATACTCGTATTAAAACGTTTGATTAAATTCTTACATCGATTATGTATGTATATATATATATATATATATATATATATATATATATATATATATATATATATATATATATATATGTATCAACTTAGCAATTCTATTCTACTGTAAGTATTATTAAGACCAAAACTTCGATCGCTAGCAATAAATGTAAGTGGTCCTCAAATTTCACTAGACTGAAACAGGACTCCGATGCACTTTTGATCGGTGACTAACTAAAAAACAACTTG
This sequence comes from Parnassius apollo, assembly GCA_907164705.1. NCBI lineage: Eukaryota > Metazoa > Arthropoda > Insecta > Lepidoptera > Papilionidae > Parnassius > Parnassius apollo. The sequence goes on from CAJQZP010001308.1 coordinate 24,094, forward strand.
TCGAGAGTTATGGAAATAAAAAATCATAAAACTTTCACGTGATTTTAACTCTCAAAAGCCATAGAGCCACTTTAAATTAACTTCAGTGGGTAAACTCTCATGGAATTAACAGAAAACGTGAAATCCTACACAAATTAGTTGACGCGTAGTCAAAGTTTCTGGTATCACGAGCAAATTGTAACGTGCCTCTGATCTCTGCCTAACGCAGACTAGACGATTAATTAAATCGTCTAGTCTGTGTGTGTCTAAACTGATTTAATTCCCATTGTTTTACTATATGCCAATGTTTTGATATCTAGGTAATTTTAAACGTGTTTGAGCCACGCCTTTGACATATTATGGCTGCAGCATTAATGGGTCAAAAATATTACACTTGCATTAAATATCAATATTATGCTAATGTGTTTCGTATAAAGAATGACTAGAACCAGGTACGTTAGATATATATGTGGTAGAGCCAAGCTGTAGCTATATTATGGTTGTAGCATGAATGGGTTGGCTCGACCGAGACAGGACCACTCGCTTTTACAGAATACCAGCGTAAAATAGTAGCCTACGTTGCCTCCACACTAGGATTTTCTCTTTAGACAAACATCTAGACCAGGGACAATTATTTGTGATCCATATAAATACTTGTTCCACAAGCCAAGCATGACAAATCATACATCGCTAAGTCACTTCGCCACGCCAGTGCCAGTGTGGTCCTTAGTCACTCTTATATATAATTTTAAAATATATAATTTTATACAAAAAGAGACCCTGTTTAGTAGTATCAAAATATTTGGTCTAAACCTAAGGAGTGATAACATTATACTAAAAGAAAAAGCTAATAATATTTTTATTGAATGTTACTTTGGTATTAATTTATATTATTTTATAATGTTATTATTTGAATATTCAGAAAAAAATATTTTATAAATCAGTGTCAAATATTAATTCAGATGAATATTCGATATTCAGAATGTTATGTGAGTTTATACAAATGATAATAACAGATTTTTTACTTCAACTAAAATGTATGTATGTAAATGGATGTAGGATACAGTCTAGAACCATGAGATGTTTAATAATAACCGTACCTTAATGTTTAATTTTAATTTTACATTTTAATATAATGTTTGTACGAGGCATTCCATTTTGGTCCTTAGTGGTGACAATCTACCTGCACTTTAACTCTTAACCAAGGAAGTGTGTAGGCGTCTATGAGCCACAGCATTCATATATCAAGTGGAGTACTACTAGCGCTGTCTCCATTCTTAACCAAGGAAGTGTGTAGGCGTCTATGAGCTACAACGTTCATGTACCAAGTGGAGTACTACGAGCGGTGTCTCCATTCTTAACCAAGGAAGTGTGTAGGCGTCTATGAGCTACAACGTTCATGTACCAAGTGGAGTATTACGAGCGGTGTCTCCGTTCTTAACCAAGGAAGTGTGTAGGCGTCTATGAGCTACAACGTTCATGTACCAAGTGGAGTACTACGAGCGGTGTCTCCATTCTTAACCAAGGAAGTGTGTAGGCGTCTATGAGCTACAACGTTCATGTACCAAGTGGAGTATTACGAGCGGTGTCTCCATTCTTAACCAAGGAAGTGTGTAGGCGTCTATGAGCTACAACGTTCATGTACCAAGTGGAGTACTACGTGTGGTGTCTCCATTCTTAACCAAGGAAGTGTGTAGGCGTCTATGAGCTACAACGTTCATGTACCAAGTGGAGTACTACGAGCGGTGTCTCCATTCTTAACCAAGGAAGTGTGTAGGCGTCTATGAGCTACAACGTTCATGTACCAAGTGGAGTACTACGAGCGGTGTTTCCATTCTTAACCAAGGATTCAATGCTTCAACCATAAATCGAATTATCGTAACAAATGAACTCCACCCAACACCTATTCATTCATCGGCCGCTTAATTTCTATTACGGTAATTTAAAACTAAACGCTTGATTTAATACCTAGTGCGGGCAAGGGCAATTTTTTACCACTAATTGTTAGTAGATTTTAAGCAATAGGTAATACCTAAGTTTAAAGTAATAAAATATACATTCATTAAAAGCAATTTTTAAATCACGTTGATAAATCATATATCTTAAACCCCCATATCGCCCTTACTATTTTAAAATATTGTCTCCTTGTACCTAAATTTACATACTTAATACGCTCAAGTCCAGTCTGGAAATGTTCGGATATTTTAAAAAATATTTATAATAATCTTAAAGCTTAGACAAAATTCTAAATTTGAGATTAAATATAACAGCCTGGAATCAAGCTGCTTTGCCTATAAAATTTGGTGGTATTGATGTAAGAAATCTTTTTAGCGTTGCATTGTCTGCTTTCCTTGCTTTCATGCATAGTGTCAATGACTTATGTAACATAATTTTAAATAATAAAGTAGATCTGTGCTTTGCTGTGGAGGCAAGGCAAACATGGCTAACGCTCTGTCTCGGCGAAAATGTCCCACTGGAAATTAAACAAAAAAACAGTGGTGTATACAGTTGGTACGAAGTGTCCCGAAAGATTTTTTTCACAATTTCCACAGTGACCAAGATCAGGCTCGCCTTCTAGCTGTTTCGACTCAGGAATCTAGTCTAGCATTGCTTGGTGGGGAGAGCTTGCGCATCGCCGTAGGAATCTGTCTAGGCGTGGCAATTTGTCAACCTCACCAGTGCCCCTGTCAAAGCGGCGTCAATGACTTTGGGCGCCACGGACCCTCATATAAGAAAAGTGCAGGTAGATTTTGCCGTCAGGGTTCTTTAAATGAAGTCTGCCGAAGTGCTCTTGTCGCCATAAATATTCCATCGGTTTTAGAGCCTTGTGGGATATTTAGAGACGATAGCAGGAGACAAGACGGTATGACTTTGGTCCCTTGGGCGAGAGATAAAGCCCTGGTGTTGGATGCTACTTGCGTTGACACTTTGGCGGCCTCTCATCTCAAAGGTACCACTTTTAAAGCCAGGGTGTCATCAGAGGCAGCTGAATTAATTAAATGGCGCAAATATGAGTCTTTGAGAAATGACTACATATTTGTGCCATTTGCTTTAGAGGCTATCGGTTCATTGGGTCCATGTGCAGTGAAGTTCCTAAAGGTACTGTATCCACGGCTGGTCGTCGCTGCCGGTGATAAGAGGGCTAGTTCTTTCCTCGCTCAAAGACTAAGTATAGCTATTCAGCGAGGAAACGCAGCCAGCGTTCTTGGTACGATACCACGGGGAGCACGACTTTATGATAATTTAAATTTTTAGTTTTAGTTTTTCTAAATTATAATTTTTTTAATATTGTGTGTAATGAATATTAATTGTAAATGTGTAACATAAATCATATTAAAATGAAAATAAATTCGCATCTTCGCTCAACACTGCGCTTTCAAGTACGAGGCTGTCTATAAACGTTCTTATCCATCGGATGTCGGTGTTAACATACAATTTGTTAGTTGAAACATAATCGTAATTTTAATTTATTTCATTTAATAGCATATTATTTAGAAAATACCAAAATTATCCATGGTATTGTCACGCTGCAGCGATATTATTATGGTTGTAGCAAGAATAAGTTTTCTAGACCAGGAAAAGACCACACTCACACGTAATACTAGCCTAAAATAGCGGTTTAATGCGTGTGTCTCTGTAATCAGCCACTGTATTTCGTATGGCATGTGTAGAGAGGCGCAGCCCCTTTTTACTTAAAACGAGGCATTCCATCTTTATCCTGAGTTGACAAAGCATTCTGCAAATTGATTCTTAAAAATCTGTAAAAAATCACAAACCAGTTATAATCACACATTTAATAATTATCTCCAATTGTATAATCTACTGTTAACCTAGATCCTTTCACATTTACAGAGTTTCAAAAATAATTTAACCGCTCTATTCACGGTGAGAACAGTAAGCATTAGATTTAAGCACGCGGCCATTTCTCGATGCCGTCGAGGTGGTCCATTAACTCTTCAGAATAAAGTGGCCCGATTACTGTGTTTAATGACAAGCGAGCACTAAGGAAGCTAATGATTTGTTGAACATTGTTACATAATTTAGATATCGCTATTATTTATAAGCAGTATATTTTTATCGTTCACTAAAATTATTCAAAATTTGTAAAACTAGATGGGTAGGTACCACACTCTTAATTACTTCTATGCCAATCAGCAGTGTCAGCACCGCCATGTTCCTGTAAGGTTTAGAGAGTTAGTATAATAATAGATTACGCTGTGAGGCTTCGGTCTTCGCCCTTGGACGTGAGAACGTGTCTATAGCCTTATTTGTTTGAAGTTGGTTGCAGGTGTCCATAAGCTGCAGGAGCCACTTAACATCAGCTGGACTTCAAGTTCAATTGTTTTGCAATTGTTGATATCACGATCGATATATCAAGAGATCAGCTATAGGTCTCTCTCATACAATGAAACTAAAAACCTTAACCTAAGGGTAAATGTGAGCACTCGACGTGGCGAGCGTGGGACGTGTATGACACACACTCTATTATTATAATGTCTTGAGCGTTGGCCGCTAAAAATTTTTGCTAAATGCGCCGCTGTATCACAAGCTGGTTCGAATTGTGATACTAGTTTTATTACGGCGCTTGAAAAAAATTGAAAAATTACTAAGGAATAAAAGTATAAAACTACTTACAAAAAGGGATTTCGGAGTTACGTTAACTGTTTAGATGGTGGGCTCGGACTGCCTTACAATGGGCTCTGACTTGGAAGGCTTTGGAGTAATATTAACTATATACAATAGGAATGATGTACGGATAGGGATGAGCGTAAGAATTTTACTACCCCTTATACACCTATCCCGTGAGTGTCGCAGTAGGCAATTGACGGAAACTGTAACACGAGATAGGCAGCAGCGTTTCCCTGATAAAACCCAAAAACAATAAAATATCTGCGGCTGCCAACCCGGCTGCTCAGCGTGACAACTATGGCGAAATGATGTATGAGGCAATCTCTATGGGGAGGAATATGTTCAGTAGTGGACTTTTAATTGGCTTTAGTGAATGAAGGAATAAAGGGACGAGTGCTGCAATTTGGACTACAATACAAGGGTAGGTAAGTTCTTGCTAAGGAAACCGGACATAAGGGTCTTAAACTTAATCATGATAAAAAAGCAGCATAAATGATAAGAAACGAGACGAATGTGGCAGATTTACAGACCGGTGATACTCTCAGTTAAAAAAAATTGTTTTAAAAGTCACTTAATAAAGAGGGTATAAAAGCAAACAAGATACTGTTTCCTAAGTATCAAAACAATTGTAACTAATAAAAATGGAATTTATTAAATTTTGCGTGACTGCCCGCAGGCAATGAGGTTTAAACCTCATTAACCTTGTCTCGTCATGATTTGGGGCTAAAATACGAAAGTCCCCGTATTTCTGTGTTCCTTTTATGCGGGACAGATTTACCGCAATATTTAATTAACTGATTTGAATAATTAAGTTAATTAAGCAAGAAGATAGAATAGTACTATATTTTTTTATCCAGTCAAAACAATTTTTGATAAATAAAAAAACAAATAATGAATTTAATTTCTTTTTATTAGAAATAAGTATCTTCGTTCGTAGCGATGACAACATTTCAGCTCTTAATTAAGGATAAGTGTCTACAAGCCACAGCATTCAGTCGACGTCAAGTGGACTGTGTCCTCTTATGTAAATCTTTTGCAAAGTTTCATCATTTTTCGCGATCTTTAGTGATAACTTTAGAATTCTTCCGTGTGATTATTGATTATTAAGATGATATGGAAACTGGACCATCACGAAGAAAATAATATCTAAACTACAAGTATTTGCGGCCGGCCACGGTCGCGCTGGTGCGACGACATTGTACAGGTGGCAGGAGCAACGTGAAACGAGCTAGCGGCAGATAGAACCTCATGGAAAAGAATGGTGGAGGCATTCACCCGGGAAAGGGTTTCCTATTGTTTATAACTTAATGATAATTAATATAAAAAATATGATAATTATTTTATGTTTATAGTCAAAGTCAGCAGATTATTAACTTCATTTTTATTTATTTTTAATTATATATTATGTTAAAAATTCAATTAAAAAAGACAATTAACTAAATATAAAACGACATTATTTATAAGATGATGATAATTTAATTTTGTATATTAATTTTGAAGGTTTTATTTAAAATTAATGCACTCACAAATACAAAAATAAATTCAAAAGCTGCCGTATATTTCATTTATGTTATTTTGATATTTAGAGGCCAATTTTGGCTAAAAAAATTGCTATAAAAACATCACTAAATATGTATGACAGTTATAATAAGTATTCTTATATTAATCTTTCTTTTGAGCCATTGTCAACTGTCTAAGTATAACGACTACACACAAATTTTCTCCAAAATCTAAATATAAAAAATCAAATGCTGACCGTTCGTCTCGCTAAAACTCACAAACGGCTCGACCTATTTTGAAATGTTTTATTGTGTGTGCTTTAGTGAATCCCTGCGCTGTTGTCGAGATCCAGAAATCAACCGTGCGAAGCCGGGGTGAAATAGATCCTGGGGAATATTGTGATAATTTCTCATTTATTGAGCAAAATATTTAGGCCGTAAATGGTTGTGTTTCAGGGAAAGATGCAGACATCACATTCCACGTCAATATGAAGCTATGTAATTAAAGACTTTTGGATGCTGTTTAGATTTTAATAAATATCGTCACTCCGCTACATTCACAGCCTAATTTCCTACAGTGTCAAAATTGTACTGACGGTAGGCTGTTCAAAGGTGATATTAAAATATGCCATAGTAAAAACATTTCGGCTTCACAGCCTAGCGTAAAAATACATAACCCTATTCGTAATTTCTCTAATGACAAAAAAATATTAATGCGAGGATGAGGTGTTTTTAATATCATGCACTATTCAAAATTGTTTCATTAAAGTGAAAATAGTTAGCAAAAATTATTTACTTTCGCGTATTCCCATTTTCAGATATATTTATAATTTTAGACAAAACAATAAATATGTTAATTACGTTGCTACTTAAAAAGTTTTTTTTTTAATTTTATTTATTTAAACAGTGGTAGAGCCACGCGGCAGCTTTGCTGTTGCACGTATGGGCCGGCTCAAACCGGGGTGGTAACACGACCTCACAGAATACCGGCGTGAAGTGGAATCTCTGCTTCCGCGTTTCATCTGGTGTGTGCAGGTGGCCGGATGCCCAAATCCCCCCTCCCCCATCAACATGGTAGCGGAATTAAATAATGATAGATTACCCCAGGAAGGTACCAGCACCCCTGGAGAATCCCTCACTGAGCATCCACGACCATGTTTCTCCACTTCTGAGCGTGGGTGCTCAGGCTGCCCCGCGTATTCTGGGGGGGGGGGGGGGCAAAATTCCGCTCAAGACTACAACTGCTCGGGGCAAACGGAGCAAGAAGACCAAGGCGACGCCTGCCACGCTGTCCGTGAATTTCTGCAATATCAGGGGACTTAACTCTAACCTAAACGCCGTCCACTACTATCTCGAGACGGCGAGGCCGGCTCTGCTCTTTCTGACCGAGACGCAGGTGTCCTCTCCGGCTGATGTCTCATATCTCTCCTACCCGGGGTACAAACTGGAACACTCCTTTGTGCCTCGGGCTGGAGTTTGCGTTTACGTCAGAGAGAACATCTGTTCTCGACGTCTCGGCAGACTTGAAGGTTCGGACCTGACCTGCGCGTCTACGGGTGCCTCTATAGGTCCCATAGCGGTAATGCCGAAACAGACCGACTCTTCGACCACGTCCAGATGGCTACAGATTCGTTGCTATAGCAGATCTCCGGGCGTAGAGATCGTGATCCTCGGCGACTTTAACGCCCATCACGCCGAATGGCTTGGTTCACGTTTAACCGATCATGCGGGGAGATCTGTTCATGATTTTGCCTTGGAATATGGTCTGACTCTACTGGTTACTTCGCCTACGCAGATTCCAGATGTGGAGGATCATGCACCTTCCCTGTTGGACCTTTTGCTGACCTCTCACCCGAACGGATATCAGATTTCCGTCGACGACCTTATAGGCTCCTCGGACCACTGTCTTGTCCGGAGTGTGGTGCCACCCACGCTGAAATCGCAGTTGCATTCTGCAAGCTGCCACCGTGTTTGGCACTATAGTTCAACCGATTGGGATGGGATGCGGTCTTTCTTTGCATCCTACCCTTGGGGGCGGGTTTGCTTCCCGCCGAACGATCCCAACGTTGTTGCGGATTCTGTCGCTGATGTGGTACTTCAGGATATGGAACTTTTTATTCCTTCCTCTGTGGTGCCCATTGGAGGCAAATCTCAGCTACGGTTTGGTCGTTTCTGTAAAATAGCATCATGCTATAAGCAGTGCTACCAAGCCTGGGCTGAAGCATCAACGTCCCGGGATGTAAACACCAGCACTCTAAAAAAGAAGTATAATTCCGCCTCTAGGTCCTTCAAAAGAGTCCTTGCCAAGGCAAAGTCAGAGCACATAGGCAGAATTGGCGAGAAACTAGTTCGCTTTCCTTCTGGAACCCGTGCATTCTGGTCTCTCGTCAAGGCTGTCCAGGGGAATTTTTGTCAACCATCTCTTCCATCTCTACACAGGGAGGACGACTCACTGGCCCATACCACAAAGGAGAAAGCCGATCTGCTGGGCTCTTTTTTTGCGTCCAACTCGACTCTCGATGACGGAACGAGTACGCCGCCGACCAACCCGCGGTGTGAGTGCTCCATGTCGGAAGTGCAGTTCACACAGCGCTCGGTCCGCAAAGCACTCCTCTCCCTGGACATCCACAAGTAGTGGCCTACCCCCCAACGCTACGAGTGCTCCAGAGTTGGCACCGGTTTGAACGCGTCTTTTCCGGTACTCCTACTCCCTAGGCGTAGTCCCAAAATCATGGAAGACGGCTTTCGTCCACCCGATCCCTAAAAAAGGCGATCGCTCAGACCCGTCCAACTACCGGCCTATCGCCATCACCTCCTTGTTCTCCAAAACAATGGAGTCCATTGTAAACTGCCAGCTCATGAGGTACCTTGAGGATCACCAGCTGATTAGTGACCGCCAATACGGTTTTCGCCGTGGTCGGTCAGCTGGTGATCTTCTGGTCTACCTAACTCACAGATGGGCGGAGGCAGTAGAGTCCAAGGGGGAGGCATTGGCCGTAAATTTGGACATTGCGAAGGCCTTCGATCGGGTTTTGGCACAAAGCGCTTCTTTCGAAGCTCCCTTCCTATGGGCTTCCCGAGAAATTGTGTGATTGGATCACCAGCTTTCTTGCAGATCAGGGCATCAAGGTCGTTGTAGACGGTGCAAGCTCCGATTGCAAGCCTATTAACGCTGGTGTTCCGCAAGGCTGCGTGCTATCGCCAACGCTGTTTCTTCTGCTTATCAATGATATGTTGCAAAGCCGTAACATTCATTGCTATGCAGATGACAGCACTGGTGATGCTCTTTACACCGGCCGAGCCAATATTTCTCGGGAAAACGTCTCCGAGTGCCGGGACAAACTTGTGTCTGAAGTCGAGTCTTTGCTGAACAGAGTCTCGGATTGGGGGCGACTAAATCTAGTGCAGTTTAACCCCCAGAAGACACAGTTTGCGCGTTAACCGCTAAAAAGAACCCCTTTGTCGTATCTCCTCAGTTTTAAGACACTCCCCTTGTTGCCTCAGCCAGTATCGGAATCCTCGGCGTCGACATATCGAGTGACGTGCAGTTTCGTGGTCACTTGGAAGAAAAGGCCAAATTGGCCTCTAAAAAGCTTGGCGTGCTCAGCAGAGCGGGACAGTATTTCATGCCGGCACACCACCTGCAACTTTACAAGGCGCAGGTTCGGCCGCACATGGAATACTGTTCCCATCTCTGGGCTGGGGCTCTCCAGTATCAGCTCCTTCCACTTGACCGCATCCAGCGCAGAGCGTCTCGAATCGTCGACGACCGAGTGCTTTCCGATCGGCTCGATTCACTGGCACTGCGAAGAGATGTTGCATCTCTTTGCATTTTCTTTCACATATACCATGGAGAGTGCTCTGAGGAATTGTTCGGATTAATCCCAGCCGCCAAATTTCGTGAACGCACTACGCGGCAAACGTCCCGATACCATCCACACCATCTGGATGCTTGGCGGACAACCACTGTACGTTTCAAGAGGAGTTTTCTTCCGCGTACAACCTCTCTGTGGAATAGTTTACCACCAGCGATTTTTCTGGACCGATACGATCTGGGGACCTTCAAGAAAAGAGCTTACTCCTTTCTAAAGGGCCGGCAACGCACTTGCAATTCCCCTGGTGTTGCGGTTGATCATGGGCGGCGGTAGTCACTCAACATCAGGTGAGCCGCATGCTCGTTTGCCCCCTCTTCTATAAAAAAATAAATAAATATTTGATTAATTCTTATTTATCCTGATCTCGTTCTAAATTGATTAAAAAAGTAGTTAAGTCGAAAGTAATAGATTTAAAAATGCATCCAATATTTGATTCTCAGACGGCATCCTGGCTGCTCGTAATGCCGAAACTCTTAGGGACCTTCGTCAGAAGGTCAACCCCTATTAGAACAGACCTTTTCGACTTTCTGAAAAAGACATTTTAGAAGCAACGATGTCATTTTTGAATGGCTCTGCTTTTTATTTCAATAATCTCGGGAATCATTCTTAGAAGGAAACGGTGTTCATTTTTAGAAATTTTGTTATATGGTACACTAGTAAAGTAGTAATATTATGATGTTTGTCATTTTATGAGGCATGTAATAATAATAATATCCATCAGACTGAATTTCGGTATATCTACTAAAAGGAAAGGCTGTACTTGTACGGGCTGGTAAAGAATAATATAATATTATGCTTTGGTGACTGAGAGCCTTTCAATTCATAGTAAAAAACCTAGGTTTGTTTCCTTTCCCAAATGTTACTGAGCATTTTACACATAGCTACAAGTTTTGATTTATCGTGAGTAACGTGTAACAAAATGTTTATGACAGAAATAAAATGTATTTGGAGGACATGTAAAGGCTGTCAAATCAAATTTTTTAAAATTATCAATAGATTAATGGATCTCCCTTTTTTTCAAAGGTCAGATCAGATTATAAATAATTTATAATATTAAATATGATTGGATCAATACAAGTATTTCCCATATCACATCAAATAAATTTGCATGCTTTATTATCATGAACACTTTTAACGGAGTTACAAAATTAATATTTTGTATTTATGTTCACCGTATTTTGGAATCTGTTAAAGATGCTTATTTTATTTATTGACATACTTACTTTAGGGATCCTATTTAAATAAATAAATTTACCCCCTATTGTGGAAATAGAAATTTAGAAAATTTAAATTATAAATCGAATGGAAGAAGCTGGCACTGGGGAGCTTCAGCCTAAAGACGGGAACAGTATTTCATGTACGGCCGAACCTGCGCCTTGTAAAGTTGCGGTGCAGGTGCAGCAGGCGGTGTGCCGGCATGAAATACTGTCCTACTCTGCTGAGGACGCCAAGCTTTTAGAGGCCAATTTTGCTTTCTCTTCCAAGTGACCACGAAACTGCACTTCACTCGATATGTCGACGCTGAGGATTCCGATACTAAGCAATAAGGGGGGTGTTTTGAAACCAAGGAGATACGACGAAGGGGTTTTTTTCGGCGCAAACTTGTGTCTTTTGGTGATTGAACTGGAATAGGTTTAGTCGCCTACAGTCCAAGTCTTTGTTCTTTCTTATTTTTATTTTTAGAGAATAAAGGTGACAAACGAGCACAGTCCACCTGATGATAAGTAGGTGCTGTGGTCCATAGACATCTAGGAGGACTAAGATGAAATGCCTCGTTTCCAAAAAAGGTTCTGGATCTACTTCTAACAAAAAACGTATTTAACGCTGGTATTCTGTGAGAGCGTGGTCCTTCCTAGGTCGAGTCGACCCATTCGTGCTACAACTATACTACTAATATAACTGCGGCATGGCTCTACCACGTATAAATGTTTTTTTTTTTATAGAATAAGGTGACAAACGAGCACACAGTCCACCTGATGGTAAGTGGTTGCTGCGGCCCATAGACATCTACATCTATCCTCCATTAAAATCAAAATGCAGAAGCGTTGTCACCCGTGAGGACTGAGATGGAATGCCTCGTTTCCAGTAAAAAAGGGTCTCCGCTTCTCTACACTCACCATACGAAATACAGCAGCATAAAGCTACTATTTGACGCTGGTATTCTGTAGAGAGCGTGGTCCTTCCCCGGTCGAGCCAACCCACTCGTGCTACAACTATACCAATATAACTGCAGCTTGGCTCTACCATCATCAACAAAGTCTTAAATTCAGACACAATTTTGTTCCGGAACTGAGTGACTTTTTCTCGTGAAGTATTGGTACGGCCGGTGTATAAAGCATTACCAGTGCTGTAATTTGCGTAGCCGGAACCGTAGACCGTTTTAACTGGAAACGAGGCATTCCATCCTAGTCCTCACGGGTGACAACGCATCTGCATTTTGATTTGTAATCGAGGATAGATGTAGATGTCTATGGGCCGCAGCAACCACTTACCATTAGGTGGACTGTGTGCTAGTTTGTCAGCCTATCCTATAAAAAAAACACAATTGTGACAACAGATGATTATTTTTTCTTATCTTATGTACGTATGTTTGTATGTTTTTTTATTTCTTTGTTCATTTGTGGCGTTCTAGAGACCGATTTTGATGATTCTCACGTCAATCGATTGTCTTAATAACGATCATTCTCGCTTAACATTTCAAACTTTACAATAAAGCTGTGATAAAGTACTTATATAATCGTATAATAGGTATTGTTAGTATTTTTAACACAGTTGGGTTTTTAAAACAGTATTAAGGTTATTAAATCATGTGAAGTAGAACCTGCGCCTTATGAAGTAGTAGTCAATTTGATTTCTTATCACTGTCGCTCAATATGTCGACGCCGAGGATTCCGATAGCTAAGACAACAAAAACTCTCCTCAATTTTAGCCCTAAATTTCAGGTGATACCATGAAGGGGTTCCTATTAGTAGTTAAACAGCATTCATCTGTGGCCGTAGAAGGAAAAGAGGAGATCTCCCGGGCAGGGTGTTTTGCCCGGAGAGCGGCTAAAGCTCCGTGTAATAAGTTCGGAGCTATTCTATATATATACTGTTTTTGATTCGAAACTTTGATAGCGCGATTTAGGCTTCGATGTATTTCGCTTGTAGCGTGACGATCGCTTCGCCACATCACCCCCCTGCTCAGACCGGAGGTCAATGGTGTAGTCTCGTTTTCCACGAATGTGCAAGTGCCAGGGGATTGCCTTGTAGCCTACGGAGTGCCGTAAAGCAGAGACGAGCAATAAGGCTCAGAGCCGTGCTGAGCACTGTAGCGCAGAGAGTAGCTTGAAGGAACAGAAAGTATTATTATTCCAGTGCTGCGATAAACCTTTTGAAGCTAGATTTTTTGATTTTTTTACGTGGTAGAGCCATGCTGCAGCTATATTAATTGTATAGTTGTAGCACGAATGGGTCAGCTCGACCGGGGAAGGACCACGCTCTCACAGAATACCAGCGTCAAATAGCAGCTTAATACTGCTGTGTTTCGTATGGTGAGTGTAGAGAATCAGAGACTCTTTTTATTAGAAACGAGACATTCCATCTTAGTCCTCACCGATGACAACGCATCTGCATTTTGATTCGAAAACGAGGATAGATGTAGATGTCTATGGGCCACAGCAACCATTTACCATCATGTGGACTGTGTGCTCGCTTGTCACCCTTTTCCTGTAAAAAAAGGCTTACAAGATGTCAAGACTGCAGAAGATCTGCTCGGGAGCGAATGAACTTGATGAAGACGACGAAGCTTGAAGTTGAAGTTTCTGAATGTTGCATTGTTGCGTGTTCAAATCACGTCGGGGACATCGCCTTGGCCGTAGAAGGAAAAGCGGAGTTCTCCCGCCGGGCAAGTTGTTCTGCCCGGGGGGCCACCAACGTTCCATTTGATAGTTTTTTTGTGCCGTAGTAAGTAAAGAAGCAAGGGTTATCCTCCGGGAAGCAGGGGAGGGAGGTGGCGGATGCCACAAGCAGCCGGTTGTGTGGTTATGTGAGACTCACTGAGAATCCTAGAGAACCTAGTAAGTTCTTGTTACCGTATCGGAAGCAACCCCTCTTGAGGAAAGGGGGGCGCAGATTTGATACTTCGGAACTATTCTATATTTACTGTTTTTGATTCGGAACTTTGATAGCGCGATTTAGGCTTGGATGTTTCTCTTGTGGCGCGACGACAGCGCCACCACACATCTATGTCTTTTGTTTAATTTTCTCTTTCTTGCTGTTCATAATCAGACTGTGTCATATGAGTGTTGAACACTAGCGTAAAATGGAAGCCAAATGGTGCTGTGTTTCGTATTGTGAGTGTAGAGTACCGGAGACCATTTTTACTGGAATCGAGGCATTCCATCTTAGTCCTCAAGTGTGACAACGCATTTACATTTTGATTCTTAGTTGAGGATAGATGTGAATATCTATGGGCCACAGTATCCACTTACCATTAGGTGGACTGTGTGGCCGGATTTCTTTTTTAAAAAAAGTAAGAATTAACTAAAGGAAAGACTGGGAAACCCCATAGCTTGCAATATACGGCAATTGTACTGTCTCATTTTTGCCATGAAATTCGAATGCGCAGTATCACCAATACTGACAAGCGTGGCGATTATGGTGAGTCTTCTTTACTACAGAAGAAACCTGTTTGCAGCTATGGGCTATTACGGAATGGTAAAGAAGACAATACTGTTGCGTCATCCACACTGCGAGAAGAGATTCTTACGACAAAAAACACGGATAATGATTATTTTGTATTTTTTCAATTAGGCATTTCTTTACGAAATTCGCGATGTGATGTTAGTAGGGAGTGATGGCGGACATATTTAGGGAGAAAGCCTGCAGATTAGATATCAAAAACACATTTTTATTTTTAGTGTTTCTTAACTTCATTTTTTTTAGAATTACCTACTGACGTATATTTCCTTTTTTATTTTCTTTGTTAGAAAAATATATATCATTTCATATAATAGGATATGGATTTATCTACAATTACGCAGTAATGTACCAGATTTTTATTTATAAATTGTGTTAAAAAATAATAATAACAATACATAAAGTATTTATAATCAAAAATAGTTATTAATAAATAAAATAACGACGTAATTCAATTAGAAAAAAACATTTGAAATTTGTAGAAGTAGTATTTTAATAAAGCACAAATATAAATAAAGAATAAGCCCATCAGTAACGAATCGCGAAGCTATTTACAACAATAAAAAAGACAGAAGAAATAAATAATGTGGAAAACCAATAAAATAACTCGCATTATATGGAGTCGTTGCCAATATATTATGTTAATATGAGGCTGCGAAACCAGCGTTTTCAAGAATGTTGCTTCCATATTTATTATGAAATAAATATTTATGTGACATAATATAATTAAGATATTGCTGCTGAGGTTAAAGACATGAAATAATTGTTAAATAAAGGAAGCGAAAAATAAATTATTTTCTCGAACTATCGACTGGATCCTTATTTTAGATTCTTATAATTTTTCACTTATTAAAAAGCTGATTTCCTTTAATCAAAACATTTTCACTAGTCTTTTGAAAGTATATAAAATATATTTTCAAAAACTTAAAATTATAAATATAGTTATGTAGTATTATCATTGAATGTGAATATGGGAATAACAGAGATGGGTAAGCTATATTTGACTAAGCGAAACGTTTCAAGCTTGTCCACGAAATTTTAACAATATACGTAATATAAAATATGGGGTCGTTTCTTTGTATCTACCGACTGTTAACTAAATTGGCTTGTATAGAATTACTCATAAATAATAATAATTACAAAATATGTAATTTACTACAAAAGTAGTTCTGAAAGGCCCCAACTACAGCAGAAATAACGCAAAGGAACAAACAACCAGTAGATTTTCCCTGCCGTCAAAAACAACCCTCATAATATAAATTGTATGCCATTTTGCGCAAAATACTACAGTGTCTTCGAAAATAAGCAAATATGATATCTTTGAAAATAAACTATCTTTATCTGAATATGGCAAACAAAATATTATGACACAACTAATTTAAAAAGAAAGATGCAAGTACCTATACGATTTTTGAGCGAGATGATTTAATACGTAACAAATTTAGACAGAGTAGACTTTAGAGTAGACACATCTACTGCCAAAGAAGTCACTCATTGATTGCCACAAAGCGTAGTTCTGAACTCCCTTCATCCTTCGATTCCTCTTTGTGTCTCATCAGGTGGTCACTTCAACAGGAGTCAATCCGCAAACTCCGGGAATAATATTCCAACGGGAACTACCATTTGTACAAAGTGGTAAAAATCGCAAAGGCAAATAATTCCTTATTTTCCTAGATGTGTTAGTCATCCGAAATCCTAACAACACCATTGGTCACACTGTGTATAGGAAAAAGACCCATACAAACCGATATTTAAACGGTAAATCTCACCACCATCCTTCACAGTTAGCTACCGTGGGCAAATCTTTGTTACAGAGAGCACGAGGGATCTGTGACAGCAAACACCTGGCCGCCGAGCTTCAGCACGTCAAGCAAGTTCTGCACGACAACAAGCTTCGGGTCCCGAGCCTACGTCACAGTGACCGAGTGAAGCCGGCCACAGTCGAGCGTATGCCTGCTGTACTACCATATGTTAAAGGTGTCACAGACAAGATAGGCTACATCTTGAAGCGAGCTTCTATTAGAACATTCTACAAGCCGCCGAAGAAGATTAGTCAGTTCCTACCATCAGTCAAGTGTCATATTCCTCTACAAGATGCAGGAGTGTACAAGCTTGATTGTGAATGTGGTCTCCCTTATATAGGACAAACAAAAAGATCAATTAGAACCCGCGTAAAGGAACATATAGCTGATGTGAAGCATCAACGTTCCGGGAAGTCTGCAGTTTGCGATCATATCCTAGACGGCCCCAACCATTACATCAGATTTGATAGACCATAAATCCTCGCGAAAGAACACCGATTCCTACCAAGGATGATACGTGAGGCTATTGAAATTAAAAAACATCCTAATTTCAATAGAGAAGGAGGCTGGGTACTACCACCTGCTTGGGATCCCTTAATCAATAAAATTAAAACTAAACCCAAGCATACCACTGCAAGACCTCAGGACATAGTCAGTTCATTTTGCATTGATCGGACCATAAACAATAATTAAGAAAAGCTGAAGGTACTCCGGGTTTAACAAGGACATCGGGACGTCAGTCATCTCAGTCCCCCGTGACCATGGGTGCTGGAAAGCGCTAGAAACGTCGGGAATTAAAAATAATAGTAAAATAAACGCGATAAAATCCGTAAAAGTAGTTTTAATCAATGTATAGTCTTCGCGTAAATATAAGAAATCATTAAGACAAGTAATTGGCTTCCGAGTCTGATTCTCCTTTTTCTCCTTTTTTATTAGCCTGTAAAATCCACTGGGCATTCTACTGTAGCTCAGCATTACATACTATATAATATATTTACCTTAACCAAGTGTCACAAACTTGACAGGCGGATTGACCATCGCAGTACCAGACTTGCTACTCGTTTGTCTCTGCTCCCTGTCTGGATATTGTACGCCTGGTGTAACTGAGACGATTACATCGTCATCTATTGGAAGTCATAAGATCTTTCTGGTATTTCTCGTAGTCACCTCTTGCGATACCTATCGGCTGACATGAATTTATGTATTCTATTACGCAACCACACGGTGATCTGGTCTGGTTAACCACTTGATTTTTTCCGTTTCTTTGAAATTATATCTTAACCTATCTCCAATATTATAGTTTAAGCTTATGCATTATTAGTACGGAGGTAGGTTAGGACAAAGAGTGTTTCCAAGTTTTGCTTGTTTAATTGTGGCTTGTGGCTGTTTAAAACCATACCACTCTTATTCAATAAAATGGGGTTATGGAATTTCCGATATTGCTATCGCACGGCAGGATTCATTATGTATTTTGTATTATTATACAAGTGGGTTGACTTGTCGGGGAAGAACCACGTTCTCACAGAATACCAGCGTGAAATAGAAACTTAATGTTGATGTGTTTTGTATGGCGAGTGTAGAGTTTCGGAGATCCTATTATTGGAAATGAGATATTCCATCATAGGCCTCAGGGGTCCATTTATTATCAAATGGACTATGTGCTCGTTTGTCACCCTTATTCTATAAAAATAAATACTTTCCGTTTGTTCAATATTCATTTATTACAGTCTAACAAAATTCAGCTGCTCAACATAGTTACTTCACATAGGCTGTTTAATAGAAATTTGGCATAGTTGCCACGCTGGACAGGCGAGTTGCTAATCACAGTTTTTATTGATTTGTGTAATTGTGTTGTTATCGAGATGTTTCTGAAAATGTCCTGTTTCATTTCTTTATGCCACCTCTTACGGGCCTCATGGCACGGTATGGGACAGTTCTCTCTCCCACGCTGCCAATACACGCTGCAGGTATCCGTTGCAGAAGTGGAATATTTTGGAGTGGCACATTTTAAGATTGTAAGTCAGACGAAAGTGAAGTCTGCGATTTATGCAGTCTACTTTGGTGGACTTTCACAAACGTGTTTTAAAAATTCACTATTAAACTAAAGTGAAAATGGTAATTCCTAGAGGTAGCGGCACACTTGTAATCTCTAAGCCATCTTTTTAATTTGCTCCCTCACTAATTCCATTGTAGTCGGTCCCGTGGATTTTGCAGTTGCATGTTTAATATTTTAAAAAGTGCTTTCTATTTTTTTTAACAAGAGTGTGTTGCATTGTGCATTATCTTGCATTTCTCCTAGAAGGTAAAGGGAAAAATATGTTAGTATTAACATATTCTTATTTCTTGCTTCAGCATAGCATACATTTGTGTGCATAATGAACAAATTGTTCCTGTTTAAAGATTCTTTAAATTAATGTCAGAAAAATTTTAAACTGAAATTCTTAAACAAACACAATCTTCCTACTTGATGTAAAATAATTGAGTATCTTAGACAAGCACTGTGTAGAAAAGTGTTATTGCTTTTAATTTTCCACGTAATGACCCATTTCATTCCTTTATGTAGGATATCATTAAATATTTTCTCAGATTAATAATCCATGAGGTTACTGATCTGAGAGTATTTTAGTAAATTAAAGTAGAAATCGAGCTAACAGTTTACATTTTTATTATAGGAAAAGATTGACAGGCGAGCACACAGTCTACCTAATGGTAAGTGGTTGCTGTGGCCCATAGACATCTACATCTATCCTCGTTTGCAAATCAAAATGCAGATATATGAATATCAGCCTTGAGGAATAAGATGGAATGCCTCTTTTCCAGTAAAAAGGGTCTCCGGTTCTCTACACTCACCTTACATATATAGAGGGCGAAGTAATATATTGAAGTTAACTTTAGTCATCAATATTAAAGCCCTTTACAAGTCCACTGATGAACATAGGCTGACTACAAAGCACTATTTAAGTGGTTTTAAAATAAAACTATGTTTTTAAATCAAAGCAAAGCGTAATGTAACATAAATCATTACCCTATGAAAATACGCGAAATATTTTTGAGGAGAGTTAATTAATCTAGCTGATGCTTATATTTTTACGTGGTAGAGCCATGCTGCAGTTATTAGTGGTATAGTTGTAGCACAAATGAGTTGGCTCGACCTCGAAAGACCACGTTTTCACAGAATACCAGCTTTTAATAGTAGCTTAATGCTGCTGTGTTTTGTCTGGTGAGTGTAGAGAACTGTTTTTACTGGAACCCGAGACCCTTTTTACTAGAAACGAGGCAATCCATTTTAGTCCACACGGGTGACAATGCATTGTATTTTTATTCGTAATCGAGGATAGATCTAGATGTCTATAGGCCGCAGGAACCCCGTACCACCCGGTGGACTGTGTGCTCGTTTGTCACCCTATCCTATAAAAAAAACTCTTTAGCGGCGTTTAAATTTTGAGAATGCAACGGAAGTTGCACACGCAAAGTCAAAAAGTGTAACGGAAATACAACAGTATTCACAATTTATTACAACCTGATAAAAATAATAATCTTTATAATGACTACTGTTAACGTTGTAGGTAATATCAGTTTTTGTAGGTAAAGGTGCGGCTGTGGTGACTGAAAAGGAACCCAGGTTCGGGGGTCCTCTTGACCCGGCCGCGAAGGACCAATTGAAAAGGACCAACGGGGATTAAACGTTCGATTAAGAAACAGAAGGGAGGAATCGAGGCTTCTCTCGATCCGGCCTCCTATAACGCCTACGCTGGATTCGGGAACAACGTATGTGATCTCCGCAACGGAGTAACACACAAGGGCGATAACCTCTTCCTTTTCAGCGAGTAGGGTCAGACGGGGATTACGGGTCTTCCGAAGTCGTCCCGGTCCCAACGCCTTAATTCTTCGATGTGACTGTATAACTTGAGGGATGAATTTCTTGGGAATAAAACAGCAATTATCTTCAAATCATTCCGTGAGAGAGTAATCACTTTTTCCCTATCACTTCCCTACACTTTTTCTTTTTCTTCTTATTGACTGCTGGTCTGATTTCCGAACTTTTTCCCCGAACTTTTTCCCCGAACTTTTTCCCCGAACTTTTTCCCCGAACTTTTTCCCGAACTTTTTTCCCGAACTTTCTTCCCGAACGAATTGCAATAAAACTCATTTACTAAGCTACCCCAGAGTTATACGCGAAAGTGAGCCGCGACGAAAAACCTATTATTTATTTAACCAAATATGCCTATTTTACTCACAAGTTCAAACTCGAAATTTCTTAAATATTTAACATAGAAAGTTAAAACAATGTTTTCCACTTGAAATTATACATATGTTAACTAATACAATAGTTTAATTTACATTTTCTCTATTTATTTCACTATTAAAACACTTTTAAATTTCTTATACAAAACTATCATTATTTCACTTATACACAGGAATTTTCACATAAAAATAACACAGAATTCACCTTTTTAGCACGTACAATCAACCTGAAATGTTTTACAAGTCATTTTTACATAAATTGCTGAAATTACAAATATTTAAATTTTTACATATTTGGCCTCCTAAGTACGTGGCTAGCGTGCGTCTATGAACTCACACTATTTGAACAACTAACTTTTGCACGGCTCTCGGCTATCAGAAAAAATGAAAGTCTGATATACACCAATTTTAACAATATTGGGTGAATAAAGGCTTCTACACAATTTTCAAACTGTAGGAAACTATTTCTAATCAGATTCTTATCAGTTATCATGTTTCTTATCAGATAACAATATAAGTGAATGTTCTCATAAATCAATCATGGCAAATAGGCATTTGTTTTCGTACAAAACATATCAAACTTATATAAGACAACACTTATGCGATTAATTTCCGTTAATTCTATTTATGCACAGAGTGATCATCTCGACCGGGGAACAAATCCGATCTTTAACTTTATTTAATATTCCTTTGAATTTACATCATTCGAAAGATGATTTCAACCCGGGAAACAATCCGGTAACATAATTTATATCTTAAATTCCCTATGAATTTATTAAGCGATATTACTTAGGAAAACAATAAACTAGTCCGGCCTGGGAGTCGAACCCAAGACCTTCATATCATTAATTCGATATTTCTTTAAGATTTAACTAAGCATTTTCTTATCAGAACCTTGCTATTGGACAATATGCCTTTGAGAAGTTATTCGTCATCGGTTGACTTAATAAACTGAAATATTCTAATAGGCGCGTCGCCAACAGTGACCTTTCGGACAATTAAATAATTTTTTTTCTTATTTATCAGACATGTAGGTTTTTCCACGATGTTTTCCTTCACCGCCGAGCACGTCATAAATCAGCACTTAAATGACAATTAACAATTTCATTGATGGCGGCAGAGATCGATCCCGGGTAACGCGTACTGTGAAATTTACTGCGAGCAATTATCTATTCAGCTACCACGGCTTACTATTTTTATAATTTACACATTTTTATAATTCCTCATGCAGGCATGCGTTGTTATTGAAGGACACAGATGTGCAATACAGTTATCACTTTTAATATTATAAATGAGAAATGGCTAAAAAAAGTGATCAAGCAATATACTTTTTTCGTGTTCACTTTCTTATAATTACCATTTCACGAATAACACGAATTTTAAAAACTCTACATTGTTATGCAACTATAAATAAATACAAGAGAGAATTATTTTTGTTGGATATTTTTTATAAGTAATAAAAATGGGTTTGTAATTGCAGAGATGCTTTACAGTCTATCACTTATTTCACAAGTTTCTATCTAAACCCATATTTTTGACTTTGTTCTGAGTTCTGAGTAGATCGCTGCTCCTTGCTTTTATTTATACCTGGGTTAGAGCCGTGATGCTAGATATTATGTAATGATGTATTGTTGCATTTATTAAGATTAGAAACGTGCAATGAAATAACTCGTCCATCTTATGCATCACAATTTTATCACATTTTTGCATACCGATTGAAACTTATATCGCCGTAGATTTAGTACAAACAGACGTTAAAATGGATTGGCAATGCAAATGAGAAAGAACATGTATGTTAGACTGAGACGCTATTAGCCTGTATTGACCTGGTGTCATTCGTAAACAAAATAAATCCCGCTTGTATTTACAAAATTTCAGGTTATAAGTAAAAATTTGTGTTAAAAACATCTATTTTTTTCAATTATGAACAGGTGCGTAGTACCTAAATAAAGTTCACCTCAGAAAGGAATCCCTCATTGAAATGTTTTGCTGTTTTAATGCTTGGTTTTGAGTAGGTGCACATGACTTGCACACAAATGTATGAGAAAAATTATCACATTATCCTGCCAGTTAATATCATAGGTTGTGTTCAGCAAATTTTATTTTTTTATTTTAGGGCATGCAATTTAATTTATTGATTGCCGCGCTTGATTAAACATTTTTAGCTTGTAAATACCTAATACATTGAAAAATACATAAATATATCTACCAATTTTCATGTAGCTTGATCGAATAGATTTCGAGTTAAACGATTTCATATAAACAAACATTCATTTTCTAAATGTATATATGTTATGAATCCATAACAATTGAATTTAAAATAAACACAAACACGTGAAAACCTAGCAATTATAACCTCACTTTTATAGAGAGACACATCGATAGCATCTTATCAAAATACCCCTAACTGGCAAAGGTATGCTTTGCATGCAGCCTTATTCAAGATTACAATAATCTTTAGTTTTTAGCGTTTTTTACCCAAACTTTCTTCTCATTATATGTTTTTTTAAATTAGGGTAACATTTGAGCACACAGTCCTCCTGATGGTAACCGGAAGCTGTGGCAGACTTTCACAAAATATTGATGTTCGTCAAAAATATTGTGTGGTAAGTCATTCTGAAGTTATCGCGGGCAACATAAAGTTAAGTAAATAGCGATCCATTGTGACCGAAATACATACTTTCGATAGATAAAATTCAAAGATTCGGCTGATTGGCTGAGGAGGCTCTGGCTACAGGCAGATGGTGAAAAAAACTTCTAATTTTTTGGGTTTAGATCAAGAGAAATAGCAATAACAGTGCCAGAAGTTTTTCAGTGCGTTCATCATCCCATTTGCTCATCATATGGAGTATAAGCAAATCATCTGGGAACATGTTAGATGGCATGCTAAAGAAATTTAATCCTTTACTTGGAATAGCTCAGTAATAAGCTCATAAATATAAAATGCCGTATAGTGGCGGCGTAAAAGAATTTTACTGACCCAGATTATCGTCCCGTGGCTACCGTAAGAGGTGACAGAAAGAAACCGAAACAGGAGACGTATAGCGACATCTTCTTGGTAATAGCTCCAAAAACTGTGGTTGCTAAACCGTCTTTCAGTCTTAGCAACTATGGCAAATATCTAGGCGGGAGACCAACATTAAGTGCAAAGGTAAGTCTACCTACTTACCTTTATAATTAAGACTTTTGAAAAGCTTTAATGAATTAATAAAAAATAAATATTAAATAACACTAGAGGCCACGCGTAACTTATTATTTTATAGGTCATCGATTTTTTCTGAAAGTGTATGCTGTTGACCCTGCGGCCTTTACAGCTTCGTAGAAATAGACTCGTCAGTGAGGACCTACGAGCAATAGAGTGCAACGATTCTGCCGTCGGCCGTCGCCGACTATAGCCCCGAGGCACCCCGACTCCTGCTTTTGGAGTATGTGATTCAAGGGCCCCTCTGAAGGAGATACGAACCTCGGCTTGAACCACAATCGTAATAAGTGGAAACGGGTCGCAACTAAAACCGCCCCGTAACGCGGCTGCTAAACCTTGTATACGGGGTGTGTATATGAACCTCGCGCTCACCGGCGAGTGCGGTGTGCCCTAATGTTTTGTACTAGTGAATCTCTGAAACTAGTGAAATCTGAATGAGTGTGTGTTGTGTTACTAAGGGTTCTCTCTACTAAGGGGGGGGGGACGGAAATAAACTATTCATGGGGTGTGGTGATCTCGTCATCGGGGTCTAGAAGTACGTTTTTGGGACGTCTCCTGGTGGTGGCAGCATCCCTCCCTGGGGAGTACAAACTCGCCTCCACCACCAATAGATTTCGGTGCTCTTTAATTGAATCGAAGTATCTTAAGAATAATTCCTTAAGATACAAAGAGATGGTGGGCGTATTGAGGTCGCGGTGGAGATCCACATTCCTCACATAAAACGGAGCTCCTGTGATACGACGCAGGAACTTATTTTGGACGACTTGGAGTCCTCGAATATGGCAAGTGTGGAAATGGGCAAAGGCTATGTCCAATCATGACCTACGCAGGTTTTGTAAAGATGCAGCTTGTGTCTTAAGAACAACTTGCTTCGTTTGTTGGTTAAGGCGAAAAGGAAAGTGACTTAAAATTTCGCCTTATTTACGACTGTATAGATACAGTCGTAAATAAGGCGAAATTGTGAAAAAAAATGAGAGAATCTCATCCCATGATCGAATGTTATCCCCAGGTATTTCACCTTTCTAACCCAGGGTATAGGGCTATCATAAAGGTAGAGTTTGCACGGGATTGCTTAGTTTTTATCGGGATTGAGTTTGATTCTCCATTTTCTGCACCAATCGCCTAAGGCGTTTGCTGCAGCTTGGAGGCGAACACAAACAATTCGTGGGTTTTGGTCTGAAGAGTATATTGTTGTGTCATCCGCATAAAGTGCGAGATGAGTATTTGGTAATTTAGGGATATCACTCAAACCTATTTACCTATTTTATATATGAAATTTTTTGCTTCATTAGGTAATTTAAACCGTTTCATCATCTTATACTCGTGCGAACAGAACAAAGCTACGGCAACAATTGTACGACATGTGACAATTAAAACACGGGCAAACATAACTCTCAATTCTCACGCAAGAAGTGAAATGGGGTCGATAATATTAAAAATTTACGAAGCGCCGTAGTCGTTATAAATAATATTTTACTTCATATTATTTTAACACGTCTTTCAATTAAATAAACAAAATATATTTTATTTTTGTATATATTTCCCAGAAACAATTTAAATATACAGCTTAATAACTAGTTGTGACAAAACGGTCTGTTACTCGGTTGTAACGGGAAAACCATTACTCCTGCTTTTCTAACACAGTCTTTGTGTCAAGTAATTCTACCGCGTTAACCATACAGGGTCTTAGGTCTGTTACTCGGTTGTAACGGGAAAACCATTACTCCTGCTATTCTGACACAGCCTTTGTGGCAAGTAATTCTACCGCGTTAACCATACAGGGTCTTAGGTCTGTTACTCGGTTGTAACGGGAAAACCATTACTCCTGCTAGTCTGACACAGCCTTTTGTGCCAAGTAATTCTACCGCGTTAATCATATAGGGTCTTAGGTCTGATACTCGGTTGTAACGGGAAAAACATTACTCCTGCTATTCTGACACAGCCTTTGTGCCAAGTAATTCTACCGCCTTAACCATACAGGGTCTTAGGTCTGTTACTCGGTTGTAACGGGAAAACCATTACTCCTGCTAGTCTGACACAGCCTTTGTGCCAAGTAATTCTACCGCGTTAACCATACAGGGTCTTAGGCAAGTGATGAAATACACGTATCTTAAAAAAATACTAACAATAAATAAATAAAATTAAAAAAATACAAATAATGTTCACTAATTTGGGGTTCAGAACTACACATAGCCAGGGACTGTTATATATATATACACCCTTGGCTCCAGTGAGTCCAATTCAGGGTACTGAAATTTCTTTTTCAACGGCTATATCAATCATGGGACTCATTTCCTACTTACCTATGTTATTGGGAAATTACTTTTATTTTTTATACTACAGCAGTAGACAGAACAGTAGTTCATAGTGTACTAGTGATGACAAACGCACTAACAATCCACCTGTCTGTAGGTGGCTACTGCAGCCTGTTGACTCCTGCAACACACACAGCAGGCCCTGTGGCTTGCTTGACAGACAGACAACAGGAGCGGTATTAGCCCCTCCCATAGTAAATTAATCGACTTTTCATAATTGCTTCGTCAGCACCTTTGACGCTGCACATAGCACATACAAAATCATTCAGTGCATACCACGAAGGCCATGCAATGTTTAGGGCATGTTTTATAACTTATAGTTGCTGCTTACGACACATACAAGACAGTGTGTGGCGTGCAATCTTTTAAGCTGCTTATTAGGGGTAACATTATCACGTTGTTTAATGCAGTTATTTTAAATTTTTATTTTGAAAACGATTATACATTAAATTTACCTCACAAATATAGTTATCAATACTACAATCCTCACGCTGATATCCGTTTTAAACGGTTACATTCGAAAACGTACTTTTAATATTTAATTCTATCAATACTGACTGCATTTACAGTGCAGACATAAATCAAGTACTTTTTCGTGTTGTTAAATTTTGCATAGAAAGTAAAGTTACAGCATATATACGTCGCACTGCTGGGCACAGGCTTGGTTTTAGGGCAAGGAAGTGTCCGCCACGCTGCCCCATTGCGTGTTGGCGAACTTCATATGTCTTCGAAATATTTTTTTGTTATTCCTCAGACATGCCGGTTTCCTCACGATGTTTTCCTTCACCGCCGAGCACGTGGTAAATCAGCACTTAAAATTGAAATTAACAATTTCATTGGTGCCGGGGATCGAACCCGAGTTACTCGCATTCTGTTATATTTACAGCGAGCGTTAACCATCTGAACCACTAAGGCTCTTTTGCATAGATAAATTTTACATAAAAAAACCTACCTAAAGATGTAGAGCCTGTATTAGAGTAGGGGAAACAATTTGAAAATTTATTTTAATTAAAATAACCGTTATGGAACTTTAGTTTAATTATTATTACACCCCAACAAAAAATAAAAACATTCCTACAGATTTTCGTAGGAAACGTTTTAGTTTTTAATAATTTTATTAAAAAATAACAGTAGAGAAACATAGGGAGTAATAAGTAATTTGACAAAAATTAAGTTTAATACCGTTTTAGAATTTGCATGCAGTAGGAATGTTTTTAAAGCTACTGGCCGCCCTGGTCACCATTCATTTCTTTATACCGCAGGTAGTCAAACTTCGTCATTGTAAAACCTAAAATTCTAATTGTTATATAATTATATAATAAGAATTATAAAACAACAGTTACAGTTAGAATGCGAATTCAAATAAAAAAATAAAAAAAATATTTTGATGCCGAAAGAGATGAGAATCCAACAACAACAACCCATATATAATGGTTGTGAGGAGAGCTTGCTGAGGCAAATGAAGTTGGAGGTAGGTAGCATCATATTCCTGATAACAACTCAAAATAATAAAACATTTCAAGTGCCAACCCTCTCTCTAATGGCCTGGCCACACTAAGGAGAAATGCCGTTAATTATCGCGTTGATGGACGTTGAATGTAGGTGTGGCCACAAGTTAACGCGATAATTTGACAACGGCATTAACAATGCCGTTTTCCGTTTGCCGATAATTCGAGTGGCGGTACATCAAAGGATTAACGCGCGAATTATCGCGTTGAAGTGGCCACACTACGTTTGTCTCATTGTGCACGGTGAGTGCCACGGGCTTGCACGTATGGTTGCGATGGAGTGGAATAATGAAAAAGCTTTTCGAGATTGAATTAAAAAAATTACTTCAAAAGTATACTTTAATTTACGGTAAGAAACCAATAAAAATAAGCAGGAGAAAAAAAAACAATTTTTGCAGGTCAAAATTCATAGTGTACAGTGGTACGAAACCATAGATATAATACGAAACCCAACTATGGCAAATATCTAGGCGGGAGACCAACATTAAGTGCAAAGGTAAGTCTACCTACTTACCTTTATAATTAAGACTTTTGAAAAGCTTTAATGAATTAATAAAAAATAAATATTAAATAACACTAGAGGCCACGCGTAACTTATTATTTTATAGGTCATCGATTTTTTTCTGAAAGTGTATGCTGTTGACCCTGCGGCCTTTACAGCTTCGTAGAAATAGACTCGTCAGTGAGGACCTACGAGCAATAGAGTGCAACGATTCTGCCGTCGGCCGTCGCCGACTATAGCCCCGAGGCACCCCGACTCCTGCTTTTGGAGTATGTGATTCAAGGGCCCCTCTGAAGGAGATACGAACCTCGGCTTGAACCACAATCGTAATAAGTGGAAACGGGTCGCAACTAAAACCGCCCCGTAACGCGGCTGCTAAACCTCGTATACGGGGTGTGTATATGACCTCGCGCTCACCGGCGAGTGCGGTGTGCCCTAATGTTTTGTACTAGTGAATCTCTGAAACTAGTGAAATCTGAATGAGTGTGTGTTGTGTTACTAAGGGTTCTCTCTACTAAGGGGGGGGGGGGGACGGAAATAAACTATTCATGGGGTGTGGTGATCTCGTCATCGGGGTCTAGAAGTACGTTTTTGGGACGTCTCCTGGTGGTGGCAGCATCCCTCCCTGGGGAGTACAAACTCGCCTCCGCCACCAATGGATTTTGGTGCTTTTTAATTGAATCGAAGTATCTTAAGGATAATTCCTTAAGATACAAAGAAATGGTGGGTAAATTGAGGTCACTGTGGAGATCCACGTTCCTCACATAAAACGGAGCTCCTGTGATACGACGCAGGAACTTATTTTGGACGACTTGGAGTCCTCGAATATGGCAAGTGTGGAAATGGGCAAAGGCTATGTCCAATCATGACCTACGCAGGTTTTGTAAAGATGCAGCTTGTGTCTTAAGAACAACTTGCTTCGTTTGTTGGTTAAGGCGAAAAGGAAAGTGACTTAAAAATTTCGCCTTATTTACGACTGTATAGATACAGTCGTAAGTAAGGCGAAATTGTGAAAAAAATGAGAGAATCTCATCCCATGATCGAATGTTATCCCCAGGTATTTCACCTTTCTAACCCAGGGTATAGGGCTATCATAAAGGTAGAGTTTGCACGGGATTGCTTAGTTTTTATCGGGATTGAGTTTGATTCTCCATTTTCTGCACCAATCGCCTAAGGCGTTTGCTGCAGCTTGGAGGCGAACACAAACAATTCGTGGGTTTTGGTCTGAAGAGTATATTGTTGTGTCATCCGCATAAAGTGCGAGATGAGTATTTGGTAATTTAGGGATATCACTCAAACCTATTTACCTATTTTATATATGAAATCTTTTGCTTCATTAGGTAATTTAAACCGTTTCCTCATCTTATACTCCTGCGAACAGAACAAAGCTACGGCAACAATTGTACGACATGTGACAATTAAAACACGGGCAAACATAACTCTCAATTCTCACGCAAGAAGTGAAATGGGGTCGATAATATTAAAAATTTACGCCGTAGTCGTTATAAATAATATTTTACTTCATATTATTTTAACACGTCTTTCAATTAAATAAACAAAATATATTTTATTTTTGTATATATTTCCCAGAAACAATTTAAATATACAGCTTAATAACTAGTTGTGACAAAACTGTCTGTTACTCGGTTGTAACGGGAAAACCATTACTCCTGCTTTTCTAACACAGTCTTTGTGTCAAGTAATTCTACCGCGTTAACCATACAGGGTCTTAGGTCTGTTACTCGGTTGTAACGGGAAAACCATTACTCCTGCTATTCTGACACAGCCTTTGTGGCAAGTAATTCTACCGCGTTAACCATACAGGGTCTTAGGTCTGTTACTCGGTTGTAACGGGAAAACCATTACTCCTGCTAGTCTGACACAGCCTTTGTGCCAAGTAATTCTACCGCGTTAATCATATAGGGTCTTAGGTCTGATACTCGGTTGTAACGGGAAAAACATTACTCCTGCTATTCTGACACAGCCTTTGTGCCAAGTAATTCTACCGCCTTAACCATACAGGGTCTTAGGTCTGTTACTCGGTTGTAACGGGAAAACCATTACTCCTGCTAGTCTGACACAGCCTTTGTGCCAAGTAATTCTACCGCGTTAACCATACAGGGTCTTAGGCAAGTGATGAAATACACGTATCTTAAAAAAATACTAACAATAAATAAATAAAATTAAAAATACAAATAATGTTCACTAATTTGGGGTTCAGAACTACACATAGCCAGGGACTGTTATATATATATACACCCCTTGGCTCCAGTGAGTCCAATTCAGGGTACTGAAATTTCTTTTTCAACGGCTATATCAATCATGGGACTCATTTCCTACTTACCTATGTTATTGGGAAATTACTTTATTTTTTATACTACAGCAGTAGACAGAACAGTAGTTCATAGTGTACTAGTGATGACAAACGCACTAACAATCCACCTGTCTGTAGGTGGCTACTGCAGCCTGTGGACTCCTGCAACACACACAGTAAGCCCTGTGGCTTGCTTGACAGACAGACAACAGGAGCGGTATTAGCCCCTCCCATAGTAAATTAATCGACTTTTCATAATTGCTTCGTCAGCACCTTTGACGCTGCACATAGCACATACAAAATCATTCAGTGCATACCACGAAGGCCATGCAATGTTTAGGGCATGTTTTATAACTTATAGTTGCTGCTTACGACACATACAAGACAGTGTGTGGCGTGCAATCTTTTAAGCTGCTTATTAGGGTAACATTATCACGTTGTTTAATGCAGTTATTTTAAATTTTTATTTTGAAAACGATCATACATAAAATTTACCTCACAAATATAGTTATCAATACTACAATCCTCACGCTGATATCCGTTTTAACCGGTTACATTCGAAAACGTACTTTTAATATTTAATTCTATCAATACTGACTGCATTTACAGTGCAGACATAAATCAAGTACTTTTTCGTGTTGTTAAATTTTGCATAGAAAGTAAAGTTACAGCATATATACGTCCCACTGCTGGGCACAGGCTTGGTTTTAGGGCAAGGAAGTGTCCGCCACGCTGCCCCATTGCGTGTTGGCGAACTTCATATGTCTTCGAAATATTTTTTTGTTATTCCTCAGACATGCCGGTTTCCTCACGATGTTTTCCTTCACCGCCGAGCACGTGGTAAATCAGCACTTAAAATTGAAATTAACAATTTCATTGGTGCCGGGGATCGAACCCGAGTTACTCGCATTCTGTTATATTTACAGCGAGCGTTAACCATCTGAACCACTAAGGCTCTTTTGCATAGATAAATTTTACATAAAAAAACCTACCTAAAGATGTAGAGCCTGTATTAGAGTAGGGGAAACAATTTGAAAATTTATTTTAATTAAAATAACCGTTATGGAACTTTAGTTTAATTATTATTACACCCCAACAAAAAATAAAAACATTCCTACAGATTTTCGTAGGAAACGTTTTAGTTTTTAATAATTTTATTAAAAAATAACAGTAGAGAAACATAGGGAGTAATAAGTAATTTGACAAAAATTAAGTTTAATACCGTTTCAGAATTTGCATGCAGTAGGAATGTTTTTAAAGCTACTGGCCGCCCTGGTCACCATTCATTTCTTTATACCGCAGGTAGTCAAACTTCGTCATTGTAAAACCGAAAATTCTAATTGTTATATAATTATATAATAAGAATTATAAAACAACAGTTACATTTAGAATGTAAATTCAAATAAAAAAATAAAAAAATATTTTGATGCCGAAAGAGATGAGAATCCAACAACAACAACCCATATATAATGGTTGTGAGGAGAGCTTGCTGAGGCAAATGAAGTTGGAGGTAGGTAGCATCATATTCCTGATAACAACTCAAAATAATAAAACATTTCAAGTGCCAACCCTCTCTCTAATGGCCTGGCCACACTAAGGAGAAATGCCGTTAATTATCGCGTTGATGGACGTTGAATGTAGGTGTGGCCACAAGTTAACGCGATAATTTGACAACGGCATTAACAATGCCGTTTTCCGTTTGCCGATAATTCGAGTGGCGGTACATCAAAGGATTAACGCGCGAATTATCGCGTTGAAGTGGCCACACTACGTTTGTCTCATTGTGCACGGTGAGTGCCACGGGCTTGCACGTATGGTTGCGATGGAGTGGAATAATGAAAAAGCTTTTCGAGATTGAATTAAAAAAAATTACTTGAAAAGTATACTTTAATTTACGGTAAGAAACCAATAAAAATAAGCAGGAGAAAAAAAAACAATTTTTGCAGGTCAAAATTCATAGTGTACAGTGGTACGAAACCATAGATATAATACGAAACCCAACTATGGCAAATATCTAGGCGGGAGACCAACATTAAGTGCAAAGGTAAGTCTACCTACTTACCTTTATAATTAAGACTTTTGAAAAGCTTTAATGAATTAATAAAAAATAAATATTAAATAACACTAGAGGCCACGCGTAACTTATTATTTTATAGGTCATCGATTTTTTTTCTGAAAGTGTATGCTGTTGACCCTGCGGCCTTTACAGCTTCGTAGAAATAGACTCGTCAGTGAGGACCTACGAGCAATAGAGTGCAACGATTCTGCCGTCGGCCGTCGCCGACTATAGCCCCGAGGCACCCCGACTCCTGCTTTTTGGAGTATGTGATTCAAGGGCCCCTCTGAAGGAGATACGAACCTCGGCTTGAACCACAATCGTAATAAGTGGAAACGGGTCGCAACTAAAACCGCCCCGTAACGCGGCTGCTAAACCTCGTATACGGGGTGTGTATATGACCTCGCGCTCACCGGCGAGTGCGGTGTGCCCTAATGTTTTGTACTAGTGAATCTCTGAAACTAGTGAAATCTGAATGAGTGTGTGTTGTGTTACTAAGGGTTCTCTCTACTAAGGGGGGGGGACGGAAATAAACTATTCATGGGGTGTGGTGATCTCGTCATCGGGGTCTAGAAGTACGTTTTTGGGACGTCTCCTGGTGGTGGCAGCATCCCTCCCTGGGGAGTACAAACTCGCCTCCGCCACCAATGGATTTTGGTGCTTTTTAATTGAATCGAAGTATCTTAAGGATAATTCCTTAAGATACAAAGAAATGGTGGGTAAATTGAGGTCACTGTGGAGATCCACGTTCCTCACATAAAACGGAGCTCCTGTGATACGACGCAGGAACTTATTTTGGACGACTTGGAGTCCTCGAATATGGCAAGTGTGGAAATGGGCAAAGGCTATGTCCAATCATGACCTACGCAGGTTTTGTAAAGATGCAGCTTGTGTCTTAAGAACAACTTGCTTCGTTTGTTGGTTAAGGCGAAAAGGAAAGTGACTTAAAAATTTCGCCTTATTTACGACTGTATAGATACAGTCGTAAATAAGGCGAAATTGTGAAAAAATGAGAGAATCTCATCCCATGATCGAATGTTATCCCCGGGTATTTCACCTTTCTAACCCAGGGTATAGGGCTATCATAAAGGTAGAGTTTGCACGGGATTGCTTTGTTTTTATCGGGATTGAGTTTGATTCTCCATTTTCTGCACCAATCGCCTAATGCGTTTGCTGCAGCTTGGAGGCGAACACAAACAATTCGTGGGTTTTGGCCTCGAAGAGTATATTGTTGTGTCATCCGCATAAAGTGCGAGATGAGTATTTGGTAATTTAGGGATATCACTCAAACCTATTTACCTATTTTATATATGAAATTTTTTGCTTCATTAGGTAATTTAAACCGTTTCATCATCTTATACTCGTGCGAACAGAACAAAGCTACGGCAACAATTGTACGACATGTGACAATTAAAACACGGGCAAACATAACTCTCAATTCTCACGCAAGAAGTGAAATGGGGTCGATAATATTAAAAATTTACGCCGTAGTCGTTATAAATAATATTTTACTTCATATTATTTTAACACGTCTTTCAATTAAATAAACAAAATATATTTTATTTTTTGTATATATTTCCCAGAAACAATTTAAATATACAGCTTAATAACTAGTTGTGACAAAACTGTCTGTTACTCGGTTGTAACGGGAAAACCATTACTCCTGCTTTTCTAACACAGTCTTTGTGTCAAGTAATTCTACCGCGTTAACCATACAGGGTCTTAGGTCTGTTACTCGGTTGTAACGGGAAAACCATTACTCCTGCTATTCTGACACAGCCTTTGTGGCAAGTAATTCTACCGCGTTAACCATACAGGGTCTTAGGTCTGTTACTCGGTTGTAACGGGAAAACCATTACTCCTGCTAGTCTGACACAGCCTTTGTGCCAAGTAATTCTACCGCGTTAATCATATAGGGTCTTAGGTCTGATACTCGGTTGTAACGGGAAAAACATTACTCCTGCTATTCTGACACAGCCTTTGTGCCAAGTAATTCTACCGCCTTAACCATACAGGGTCTTAGGTCTGTTACTCGGTTGTAACGGGAAAACCATTACTCCTGCTAGTCTGACACAGCCTTTGTGCCAAGTAATTCTACCGCGTTAACCATACAGGGTCTTAGGCAAGTGATGAAATACACGTATCTTAAAAAAATACTAACAATAAATAAATAAAATTAAAAATACAAATAATGTTCACTAATTTGGGGTTCAGAACTACACATAGCCAGGGACTGTTATATATATATACACCCCTTGGCTCCAGTGAGTCCAATTCAGGGTACTGAAATTTCTTTTTCAACGGCTATATCAATCATGGGACTCATTTCCTACTTACCTATGTTATTGGGAAATTACTTTATTTTTTATACTACAGCAGTAGACAGAACAGTAGTTCATAGTGTACTAGTGATGACAAACGCACTAACAATCCACCTGTCTGTAGGTGGCTACTGCAGCCTGTTGACTCCTGCAACACACACAGCAGGCCCTGTGGCTTGCTTGGGACAGACAGACAACAGGAGCGGTATTAGCCCCTCCCATAGTAAATTAATCGACTTTTCATAATTGCTTCGTCAGCACCTTTGACGCTGCACATAGCACATACAAAATCATTCAGTGCATACCACGAAGGCCATGCAATGTTTAGGGCATGTTTTATAACTTATAGTTGCTGCTTACGACACATACAAGACAGTGTGTGGCGTGCAATCTTTAAGCTGCTTATTAGGGTAACATTATCACGTTGTTTAATGCAGTTATTTTAAATTTTTATTTTGAAAACGATTATACATTAAATTTACCTCACAAATATAGTTATCAATACTACAATCCTCACGCTGATATCCGTTTTAAACGGTTACATTCGAAAACGTACTTTTAATATTTAATTCTATCAATACTGACTGCATTTACAGTGCAGACATAAATCAAGTACTTTTTTCGTGTTGTTAAATTTTGCATAGAAAGCAAAGTTACAGCATATATACGTCCCACTGCTGGGCACAGGCTTCGGTTTTAGGGCAAGGAAGTGTCCGCCACGCTGCCCCATTGCGTGTTGGCGAACTTCATATGTCTTCGAAATATTTTTTTGTTATTCCTCAGACATGCCGGTTTCCTCACGATGTTTTCCTTCACCGCCGAGCACGTGGTAAATCAGCACTTAAAATTGAAATTAACAATTTCATTGGTGCCGGGGATCGAACCCGAGTTACTCGCATTCTGTTATATTTACAGCGAGCGTTAACCATCTGAACCACTAAGGCTCTTTTGCATAGATAAATTTTACATAAAAAAACCTACCTAAAGATGTAGAGCCTGTATTAGAGTAGGGGGAAACAATTTGAAAATTTATTTTAATTAAAATAACCGTTATGGAACTTTAGTTTAATTATTATTACACCCCAACAAAAAATAAAAACATTCCTACAGATTTTCGTAGGAAACGTTTTAGTTTTTAATAATTTTATTAAAAAATAACAGTAGAGAAACATAGGGAGTAATAAGTAATTTGACAAAAATTAAGTTTAATACCGTTTTAGAATTTGCATGCAGTAGGAATGTTTTTAAAGCTACTGGCCGCCCTGGTCACCATTCATTTCTTTATACCGCAGGTAGTCAAACTTCGTCATTGTAAAACCTAAAATTCTAATTGTTATATAATTATATAATAAGAATTATAAAACAACAGTTACAGTTAGAATGCGAATTCAAATAAAAAAATAAAAAAAATATTTTGATGCCGAAAGAGATGAGAATCCAACAACAACAACCCATATATAATGGTTGTGAGGAGAGCTTGCTGAGGCAAATGAAGTTGGAGGTAAGTAGCATCATATTCCTGATAACAACTCAAAATAATAAAACATTTCAAGTGCCAACCCTCTCTCTAATGGCCTGGCCACACTAAGGAGAAATGCCGTTAATTATCGCGTTGATGGACGTTGAATGTAGGTGTGGCCACAAATTAACGCGATAATTTGACAACGGCATTAACAATGCCGTTTCCCGTTTGCCGATAATTCGAGTGGCGGTACATCAAAGGATTAACGCGCGAATTATCGCGTTGAAGTGGCCACACTACGTTTGTCTCATTGTGCACGGTGAGTGCCACGGGCTTGCACGTATGGTTGCGATGGAGTGGAATAATGAAAAAGCTTTTCGAGATTAAATTAAAAAAATAGGACTAGGACTAGGATGGAATGCCTCGTTTCCAGTAAAAAGAGTCTTCGGTTCTCTACACTCTCCATACGAAACGCAGCAGCATTAAGCTACTATTTTACGCTGGTATTCTGTGTGTTTTGTTGTTGTTTGTTGTTGCGTTTATGGGCATTGACGTTGCTCGTTAGTGTAGCCGCAGTATCACCAAGCGTGGGAATTATAGAAAATATTCCCCGCATGCAGTGGCTACACTAACAAGCAACGTCAATGCCCATAAACGCAACAATTATTGCCTTAAATTTAACGCAATAAAATGAGTGGCTACACTTAAACGGTCAACGTCGTTTCCCGTTGAACGGCATT
>CAJQZP010001310.1:0-39382 GCA_907164705.1 Parnassius apollo
TGAGAAGTCATAGATGTTGTAATAAACCATGGCTGCCTCCTGTTATTGTCCTAGAGAGCGAAATTCGGTCACAGCGGCCCAACTCCACGGAGCACACACTGTAAAAAGACAATGTTAGCTGTTAAAGAGCCACCACGTCGCCAAAAAATATTAAAATAGTTAAAAAACAAAAACATAATTAATAAAGGGTCCAGCACCTTAAAAACGGCAGGACTCCAGGCGAGGATGGGATTACAGCGGAGCTTCTGAAAGCGGGTGGAACACCGGTACTTGAAGTCCTTCAGAAGCTCTTCAATTCCGTCCTCCATGGTGGCACTACTCCAGAGGCGTGGAGCAGAAGTGCGGTGGTCTTGTTCTTTAAGAAAGGCGACAACGCTCTCTTGAAGAACTACAGACCGATTTCCCTTCTGAGCCGCGTCTACGTGCTGTTTTCGAGAGTCATTACGAATCGTCTCGCACGCAGACTCGACGACTTCCAGCCTCCCGAACAAGTCGGTTTCCAAAAAGGCTTCAGTACCATAGACCACATACATACCCTGCGGCAGATTGTACAGAAGACTGAAGAGTACAATTTGCCACTTTGCCTGGCGTATGTGGACTATGAGAAAGCCTTTGATTCCGTCGAAATTTGGGCGGTGCTGCAGTCCCTTCAGCGGTGCCAAGTTGACTGTCGGTATATCGAAGTGCTGAAGTGTTTGTACAGTAGGGCTACGATGGCTATCCGAGTACAGAACCAGAGCTCGAAACCTATCCAACTGCAGAGAGGTGTAAGACAGGGTGACGTTATATCCCCGAAACTCTTCACTGCTGCTTTGGAAGACGTTTTCAAGCTACTGGACTGGAAAGGATACGGTATTAACATCAATGGCGAGTACATCACTCACCTTCGATTTGCCGACGATATAGTCCTTATGGCAGAATCGCTGGAGGACTTAAGCACTATGCTCAATGACCTCAATAGTGCCTCCCAACGGATAGGTCTTAACATGAACATGGACAAAACAAAGATCATGTTTAATGTCCATGTCACACCTATGCCGGTAGTTGTTGTGAGCACTATGCTCGAAGTTGTTGACGAGTACGTTTACCTGGGACAAATAGTCCGACTAGGTAAATCCAACTTCGACCGAGAGGTCAATCGACGGATTCAACTCGGCTGGGCAGCGTTCGGGAAATTACGACACATCTTCTCGTCAGGTATACCTCAATCTCTGAAAACTAAAGTGTACAATCAGTGCGTGTTGCCAGTGATGACTTACGGATCAGAGACGTGGTCATTCACTGCTGGCCGTATGAGGACGCTCAAGGTCGCTCAGCGAGCTATGGAGAGGGCTATGCTCGGAGTTTCTCTGCGTGATAGACTCAGAAATGAGGATATCCGCAGTAAAACCAGAGTGAACGACATAGCCCAACGGATTAGTAAGCTGAAGTGGCAATGGGCCGGCCATATAGCTCGAAGAACCGATAACCGATGGGGAAGAAAGGTTCTCGAGTGGCAGCCTCGTACCGGTAGGCGTAGTGTAGGGCGACCCCCACTAGATGGAGTGACGACCTGGTAAGATATGCAGGAAGTCGATGGATGCAGGTGGCTCAGGACCGTGCTTTGTGACATTACTTGGGGGAGGCCTATGTTCAGCAGTGGACTTGTGAAGGGCTGTGATGATGATGATGATGATGAAAGGGTAAAATCATACTATAGTTTATACAAGTTTAATTGAAATTTTCGTTCGTAAAACCATGTCGCGTTGTTATGTCAATATCGTGAAATGTACTTTCCCAAATTCTAATACACACTAAAGCAGACCGCATCGTATCGTATGATTGCGGCCACGAGGTTTTGGCGGTAACTTGACCACCGGCGAATTTCTGCCCTTATTTTATAAATAATATAAGCCATGTGACTATCTGTATTAAATGTCCGCGCGCGTGAACTATTAGTGAATGTGATGAAACAAGTGCTCCGATAGTGTTGTGAACCTTAAAGAAAATGTGTCTTTCAGCGACACCTTTAGATAGGCGGTGGTCTCCTATAAACGCCGTACGCCGCGTTACGTTGCTTACTATAGAAATGTACTGTTGTGGTCTCTTTCACAAGGTGATGTCGGCGTATGAACGGCGTAGGCAGCGTTAAGACGCTTTGCCCTGCGTCTCTAGCTATTTCGAACCATTGCAGCGTGAAGGTCGTGTCTAGCGTCAGTACAAAATGACAAAATTTAATGAAGAAAAAGACGAGTTATTGATTTATTATTATGTTAAAATTGTTCTTGATTAATACGTAAATATTCAGTAAATTTAGAATTGCTGTCTTTTAAGTGTTTCATTATCAATAGCTGGTAACATCCTTCTTCATTTCTCTTTATAAATAATCGGTGCCTTGTTGCCTTTATTTTTCTTCGTCTTGGGCCTTTTCTTCAAGTAACACAAGCGCCGCCAAAAGTATTGAATTTATATCCATTTTATGTACAAATATCACACACAACCACTGTCGGCTACTTAACTGTTGTTTGGTCGAAAGTCTAGACGTCGTCCGAAGATATGTATTGACCGCTGACGCTGTGCCTGACGTTCAGACGCCGATCGGAACGTTTACACTGAAGTCGGACGTCGCGTAGAGCATTTAATAGGAGACCGTAGCCTATGGCTACTGTCGTCATCGATTGCTTGTCTGCTCAAGCTGCTGTCGGCTCAAGCTGCTGTCAAAATCTCCCAAAAACTGCACAATGTTGTCACGTTGAGACAATATGTGGATGTGTCACGTCAACATATTGCAAAAATTATTTTAATAAGATAATTTCACACACAATACTTGAAACTGGCAGAAGTATAACAGTACGAGTCAATACCAAAGAGAAAAAAACAAAAGACATAAATTCGCTTGATGAGCTGCCTCTGCGTTACACTGCGTTTCACTGGTATCCGACCAAATGTGCTTGCGTTTGCGTTTCTCAGTATATGAATAAATGAGGCACATCTTAAAAATACTTTTTTTATAAAGAATACATTATAAACTTTAATTCTTTTTTACATAATATAGTTAACAATTTACATTGTTACTAACCATGGGTGATGAATGAATCTGTTTTTATTTTGTTTCAAGTATTGATCAAGTTTCTAATTTTATTCTTTAACTTTTAGAGGATATTAGGATTATTTACTTACATAATATCAGTGGCGAAGCTAGAGCTCCAAACTAGGTCAAGCCCAAGATATAAATTGATGAAAATATAGATTGTTGTTTTTAGCAGTTTTATAAAAATACACCAATCTTGATCTGTCTCCACTCTTCGTTTCATATTCAGTGCTGTCAAGGACGTGTTTAGCAAAGCACACAGAAGCATACTACTGCTAGATAGATTGTATTACATATCGGCAATTGCATAGCTTCGATGGCTTTGAAAAAAGCCGTTTGGGTTTGTTTGAGCGAAAGAAAAAGATATTTACATACAATACAATAGATGAACAAAGTACAACCAATGTACAAAAGTAAAAAAAAAAACAAATATATTTACATTCTAAATGGAATCGTCTCTCTTTCTTAAGGAAAGATTTAATTACGTCCGCATAAAATGTTGGTGAACGTCTTAATTGTACCAATAACTGTTTTTTTATTGCGATAATTGATAAGTCTGAAATACACTCTTGACCTTGTGTATTATCTCAATATAGTTTAAAGATTTTACCTTTTCCTCTCCGATTAGCACTTTAATTAATATTCTTTTTAATATTGCGAGTTGAAATTTTATTTATAAATTATTTTTTTAACTCGTAATATTAAATCACTTAAGCTCAACACACAGAGTAAATAAACATTGAAATGTGAAATGAACTTGCAAACGTATTGCCCGCGCGCCTCCGCATTCCTAAAGCCTGGCTTTAACTCTCTATAGTAATTGATATATATACAATCGTAGTTATATTTCATTATAGAATATTTTGCCATAGGTTGGAAAGAGAGCGATCGTCTTCTCGAAAGCCCCGTAAAAAGCCCACGCGAGCGAGAGAGACGACGAATCGCT
This sequence comes from Parnassius apollo, assembly GCA_907164705.1. NCBI lineage: Eukaryota > Metazoa > Arthropoda > Insecta > Lepidoptera > Papilionidae > Parnassius > Parnassius apollo. The sequence goes on from CAJQZP010001310.1 coordinate 4,017, forward strand.
CTATTAAAACTCATTTTTATGACAGCAGCAGTATCGCTAAGGCAATACGAGGTGACCTGTATCGAACAGTGGAGTGCGCGGGAAATTTGAAATAGTTTGAAACAGTTTATGAGTTATTTTATTAGTTGATATTATTGATTGATTCAGTTTGATAAGGCAAGTCCGGCTTTTCGGCTTCTATAGAGGCTTCGCCACTGCATAATATTGAGAAATAATGAGATAGAATACAATGCATTAAATAGTAAGTGCCGGACACTTCCTTGCCCTAAAACCCTCTCGGAAATGAGGCTGTAACTTTAAATATTTAGTGTAAAGCTGACTGATGCTGCAATCACACTGACCCTGACTGTGTTAAGACTATTTCTTTCGGAATTAAAAATTCGAACTTATTTACTCCTTTCCAGATTTAGATGAAGAAAAGATCCATTTGTCGAAAGCGGCTGTGATACAAACAACAGAGTTACCTAAACAAGTGCCAAGTGATCAAGCAAGATATCATCTATTTATATTTAAGCATACACATGAGGGTGATTATTTAGACAGTGTTGGTAAGACAATATAACAAATATTATTTTATTTATAACCTTAAGTGTTTGTAAAAGATTTTGATGACCATTTTCTTTGCTTGCTGGGTTTCTTACTGCTTCTCCCCAGGACAGAGGTATTTAACGAACCAGTGGTAAATGAAGAAATTAACTTTCAACACAAATGAAATTGTTAATTGCGATTTTAAATGCTGATTTACCACATGTTCGACCGTAAATGAAAACATCGTGAGAATACCTGCATGTCTGAGAACTTATAAATAAAATATTTCGAAGACGTGAAGTCCGCGAACACGCAATGGGGCAGAGCGGCGGATATTTTCTAGCCGTAAAATCCTCTTAAAAATGAACGGAAACCTGTGCCCAGCAGTGGGATGTATATAAGCTGTAAACTATATGGAATGAATATCATTTTATTCTATTCTTTAATATCCATTAGGCATGAGACCGATATATCAAAACATAACTAATAACGTTATGTTATCAAATAAATCATATCGATAAACCTAAGTATAAAACCGTTATCACATATCCAACCAAAACCATATACCTAACCAACGTACTAAAACGAAACCGAAACGCATAACGCAAACTGTGGAACGATATCCTAAAACTGAAAACGGCCCACTAACCTTCGTTGATATTCATCGCTCTCGTTCTTGCAACGATAGTTTAAATAAGTATAGAAAGAGATTAAGCGAATATGGATATCGTTGCGATGTTTTGGTAGTTATCACACAACGGTGCACATTGCGAAATATAATATATAGCTAAAGCAATAAGGTCGAATTTTAAATAGTTAAAATTGCCTAAATTTTAAGTTTGTGTAGTTGTGAGAGTTATCAAATTTCAAATGATCTTTAGCTCATTAGGCACAAGGCTTAGATTTGTAAAACGTAAAACGCAAACACCGGAACGATATGCCAACACGGCCCACGAACTAAACCGATGCGATGTCCTTCATTGATATTCATTGTTTTTTGTTCTTGCGACGGTATCATAAATTCGGATAGAAAGAGAGAATTTCTGTTTTGGTAACTTTAGTTTCACACGGTACGCAATGCATATCTGGATATAATTACCTAAAGCAAAAGGTCGAATTTCAAATAAGTTTGTGTAGTTGTGAGAGTTGTCAAGTTTAAATGATTTTTAGGACAATAGACACAAGACTTGCTTTTGTATGATCATATTATATTTGGTTTAGGCAATTTTATGTTTATGTTTTTTTTATATTTTGGATGAAAAGTTTAGAATTTGCTTTTTTCTAGAACGCAACAATTACGCACTTGGTGTTGGTGGCTCGTGCTCGTGCCATTCGCTAAGATACCTAATAACATCCATTAAGTTATTAATTTTTGACGTTGCGTTTGTGCATTTATTTGCAATATTTGTGTGTATTTTGTGCATTAGGTAGTTGTAATTCAGACAATTATGTGTAATGTGTAAATATAATATAGCATAGTATAGTTTAAGTTGATTTAGACTTCTAATCATTTTTGAATATAGACTTTCAAATTGTCGCGTTAGGCTGGTGAAATATTGTCTCGCTTCGATAAAAAAGACAATTCCGACCACTTCTTCCACCGGAACCGAATCAGCGGCTAGTGCAAATCAGGTAAACCTGCGGTTAATAGAGTTGAATTTTAGAATTGAATTGAGAATTCGAATTTAAAACTTTTCTGCTAGTTCTAAGCCTATTTAAGCATGAAGGAAAATCGCCGAATTGAATAACTGTTAATAAATAAACTAACTAAAATAATTTTCTATAAATGTATATAAATTATGTTTACTTCTTAAGAATACACTTTAATTATAAACTTTGAAATCAGACTCCGATCCTATGTCTCAATTTGAAGAAAAAAAATGAGTAACAAAATTATAGAAATAAATAAGGATAGAATGAACGTAATTTTAATAAAAAATAAAAATATAAATTTCTTTGCAACTTTCCGCTAAACATATAAAATGATGTGTCTTACCTGGATTGAAGCGCACCTCCCGCCCTCCCTCAATTGCATACACTAACTCCGTCACCACTAGACCAAGCACCACTACTCTCAACACCACTATTCCAGGCAAGACACACCATCGACGATAATACAACACGTGTTTCGCCTCTACACGAGGCATCCTCAGGTAATATAGACTCTACGGCGGCTGACCGCTAAGTGAACGTAATTTTATTCACTACCCAATTATCATCCCGTGGGTGTCAGAAGAGGTGACATAAGGAAACTAATCAGGAGATAGGCAGCAACTTTTTTTAGGTTTATGCCATCTAGCATCTATCCTACATACCACCTTGAGAGTCAATCAATGTTTGTTCGATAAAATATCTTTACCTATACAACATAGTAGATGGCGCTATTACTGAAGTGCGCTCAGCTCAATCTTACTAAAATAAATACGTGTACCTTGGTAACTGTCTTAAATAAAATTAATATAAGATTAGTATTTGAACAAAAGACCGTTGTAATCTTGTAATTGTACTACTATATACTTTATGGTATGTAATGCCCTGCGTTTGCGACTTGAATGATCGACCGAATGCCCGGTACGTACGTAGTGTTTACACCCACCACTTTTCGTCATACAAAAAGGTTGCGGATCAGCATTTCAATCAAAGCCCTCCCGTAAAAAGTTTCACTTCAAAAAAACTGTGGTTGCCAACCCGCTTGCCAAGCGTGGCAACTGTGGCAAATATCCCACCTATGATACAATCTATGAGGAGGCCTATGTGTTCAGCAGTGTATTTTAATAAGCTGTAACAGTGACGGTATAATTTTTTACTGCATATCATTGAATATACAAAATTTATATATTAACTTACATGTTTAAATATTACATCTAAGATAACAATAACATTAGAAGCTCTGACTTCTAATCTAGAATAATCTTCGTAATTCATAAATACATGTTGCACTGGTAGTACAGTTTGCGGTTATGGTTCGGTTGTCGTTTGCACATTCAGTAGCAAACCATTGCTATTGATATCGATATCTGAAAACGGTTTTCAATAACGATATGAAAACTAGATATCGGTTTTGTAACCGTTGCAGATAAAAACTGAAAACGCCCATGCTTAATATCCATTTTATTTTGGCTATTGAAGGAAAAGGCGAGATCACCCCCTGGGTATAGTGTTCAGCCCGGGGAGCAGCCAACTCTGCTTATGTAATACAAGCAGGGGAGCTTCTTATATAATATGTGCAGAACCGTTTGGAAGCTTCGATAGCGTGATTCAGACTTCGTTCAGCGATAATATAATTATAATAATGTTATTCAGACAAAAGTTAGTAAGAGGTTACTTACACTGAGCCTTTATGTTAAGTTGTTTGGAGAGGTCATCTAATGAAGTCAACGCTCCGTCCCCCTTGTGCTCAATTGTGCTAAGGCCCACTAAATCAACAAGGCAGTCAGAATAAGAAATAACATAATAATTATTAGCACTGTGGCCAAGTTAAGGAAAACATTCCATTTAATTAGATTATAGTATAATTATCTTGTACGAGTATATGCCAGTGACATTAAAAGTGAGAGTAAAATACTGGGACCAGTGACAAATATGTAGCGGCAAGTGAGATCCGCCTGAGGTAAGTGGCTACTGCAGGCTGTGGACGCTTGCAACCCACTTCAAACAAAGACAGCCACAAATGTATTGTCACTGCTTAAGACTGAGATGAAATGCCTCATAGGCTGTAATCATACTTGTAACAGCCAGGAATTCACTGGTTCACACACGCACACGTAAACTCACGTTTCACTACACATCCACTCTCGCCTGCGGCTCTCTTGATACAGACGCGGTGCGCTCGAAACAGTGGACATTTCTGCTTGGGTCTTAACAGGCAATATTTATGATACTACCTTCATTCCGATTTATGAACCTTATTTTATTACATACTTATTAGCATTTTATAATCACATACACTACAATACTCACTCTCTTACTCTTATAACTCAAGTACAACAGTTGTTTCACTGCTGGTTGGTGGCATGAAACATGAATAGGTAAGAGGAGGCCCCGACGGACTCTTAGACAGAAAAGAGTACTTATTATATTTACTTAATTAGTAGCATTATATGCAGAACATCTGGTAAAGCCATCAATATCTTAATGGAGCATGACAATTTTAGTAAATCCTCTTTGACATGGAATATGCCCGCGTCCAGTTAAGATCTGTTACTGCGATTAAAGGGAGCATACCTGTATTTTCTTTTCATTACAGTCTATAAAAAGTTTACATAGAATCAGTGGCAGAGCCTCCATACAAGCCCAGAAGCCCGGCTTGCCTTATCAAGCTGAATCAATCAATAATATCAAGTAATAAAATAACTCGTAAACTGTTTCAAACTATTTCAAATTTCTCGTATGTTCTGTGCGACCTCGTAGCCTTAGCAATACTGCTGTCATACATATAAGGAGAGTTGAATTGACCCATTGGTTATGTCCCTCGCACACGTGGGCTTTTTACCGGGCTTTCGAGAAGGCCATCGCTCCCTTTCTAATCTGTGGCAAAATGTTCTATAATGAAACATAACTACGATTGTATAAATAGCAATTAGTATGGAGATAAAAAGCCCGGCTTTTTAGTGACCATCAATTTTTTCCTCAGAGCGGGACGTCTTTAAAATTATTATAGTTTTAACACTTTTGACTGCCTTCTTGGTCTAATGGTCGTAAACGCAATTGCTGATCATGTGGTCCCAAGTTCGAAACCCGAGTTGGGTCAAGAATAATTTATTGGGTTTCTCTGTCACAAAATTCTCAGTAGCAGTAGTATTACACTGGGGCAATATAATCCAGATGCGAAGATGGCTATTTTCTGTTGAGAATGGCCTTGTTACCAAAATTCAATCTGAAGCCCTTTAATATAGGTTTATAAATAAAACACATAGTTGTTTGAATCTTTTAACGATCTGAAGTGAACATCAAATAAATACTAATTGGAAATAACTTACGTTATTTGATAATTTATTGTAGATTAATTAAAAATTGTCACTTCGTAACTTTAAATTCAAAAGTGTAGCTTTTCAGAATAATCACGTAACTATACAAGCCATGCTGGCAAACCTGGTACGCGCGGTGTCACAATGATGGCACGGGTGACAGAGTTTGCATGATTGTCACGCTTTTGTTTGTCAAAGCGGGACATTTTTACGTATTTTAAGGACAGCGCGACACAAACCTTTAAATCGGGAACGTCGTGCCTAAAGGGGGACGTATGGTCACGTTAGGTATGAAGTTAGTCGAGACACGGAGGCGCGCGGGCGACGCCGATGATATGTTTGCGAGTTCACGTCACATTTCAATGTTACATTGTATGTCTTGAGCGAATATATTATAATGTAAAATATTGTGAGTTGAAAATTTATACTTTTTTAAAGATTTTTAGTGAAAATGGAGGAAAAGAGTGTTCTTTGTAATGAATATAAGTGTGTTAAAGTGCTAATCTTCGCTCCTTAAGTTCAAATGCTAAATGGCTAAAGCAGTTCTTATGTCTTCCGTAATTAACAGGCGCAATTTTTTTGATTTAAGCTTTCTCTAAAAATGTCCTCAATTACTGGAAATGGTTAACATTAATGCTCGACGCTTAAAGATTACCTTATTTTAATGTCTACAAGCTGTTTATGGTCCCACCTCACAAAATTAACCTCGGTCTTAATTCATCATAATCCAGAACGTTGCGACTGTATAATGATATATCTAGGCCATCTGATTTGGATATTTTCAATTACAGTTTAAATAATTTCAGAAGAACAATGTTACGTTATTTGGATGATAAGTGTAAACCTTTCTAATTTCACATGAGTACCCAATTTTGCTACTGTAATACAAAATTTTACATTATTTAACCTTTTGAGCGCCAAGGTCGCCTATACTTGACCAGCACTGAGCGCCAACCACGTCTATATTTGACAAAAAACCCGACCCACAAATATATGAAATATAGACATTGTAAACTTATTACTGGTATTTTAATTCTACACTCCCCAAAAAAAGAATAACCCAGCAACATGTCAGAATAAAAAACAAGTCTCCTAAAGCCACAAGTACTAAGAAACATTGAACTAAAATAAATGGATTTTTATCTAAGCAAATACTATGTCCAGCACGCCCCAAAGTCGTCCATGTTTGACCGCTAGTGTTGTAATGCGATAGGCATAGATTTATTAAAAACTATTCGAAATTAAACGTAAACGTGTTATTTTTTAAATTATTATTGATATTTGAATAAAACGAAAGGTAAGAAGCATAAAACTATCATCAAATACGTAAATAAAAGAAAATTTCATCAAATCAACTTCGTATAATAAATCTAATATCTCAACTCTGGCGCATCCTTAGCGCGTCATCGATTATCAGTTCATTGGGCGCCGTGGTCAAGGATAGACGTTAAAAGCGGAGGCGCGCGGGCAATACGTTTGCAAGTTCATTTCACGTTTCAATGTTTATTTACTCTGTGTACTTATCTTAAGCGATTTAATGTTACGAGTTCAAAATGTATGCTTTTTTAATGATTTTTAATGAAAATGGAGGATAATAGTGTTCCTTGTGATGAATTGAAGTGTTATAATGATAATCGGAGAGGAAATCTTTAAACTTTGTTGAGATAATACACAAGGTTAAGAGCGTATTTCAGACTTATCAATTATTCAAACGTTCACCAACATTTTACGTGGACGTAATTAAATCTTGAAGAAAGCGAGACGATTCCACTTATCTTATCTCTTATACATTAGAATGTAAATAATTTTTTTTTTAATTTTGTACATAGTTTGTACTTTGTTCGTGTTTTACTTTTGTTCATGTATTGTATTGGATGTAAATATTTTTTTCTTTTGCTTAAAGAAACCCAAACGGCTTTCTTCAAAGCCACCGAAGCTATGCAATTGCTGATATGTAATATAATCTATCTAGCAGTGGTATGCCTTCTGTGTGCTTTGTTAAACACGTCCTTGGCAGCACTGAATATGAAACTGAAGCGTGGAGACAGATCAAGATTGGTGTATTTTTATAAAACTGCTAAAAACACCAATCTATATTTTTATCAATTTATATCTTGGGCTTGCCCTAGCTTTGAACTCTAGCTTCGCCACTGATTGGCATAAGAGCGTAAGACTTTTATTCTGTGCTTCACTTAGCCTACGCCTCCCCAGACTCATAAAATATTTTGAGTCGATCTGTGTATATTTTGGTTAGATCGATTTCGAAATCGATACACAAAGTGCGACACTAAGAAAGTTTCAAAAAGGAAGGTCAGCCACGCCGTTGTCGTTCAGTTGTGACAGTGAATTCATAACGATGGAGAGTCATTCTGTTGTGTACTACTATTTTATTTTTATTGTTTTTTTATTTATGTACAAAGTACATATATGAAAAGAGTGGAAGACAGCACACGATTAAATTAAACATACCAGATTATAAAGAGTCATTTATTGAATAAAAAACCAACAAAAATCAAGTTATTTCCTGATATCGATATATCAACTCTTGGCAACACTATTTTTTTCGTAGGTATTATTGTTTACTTTTTGCTTTGGCGTACAGGACACGGTAATTCGTTTTTCGCGTGGCGAATTGTGTGGAGCACATTAGATGTTTCTTACAATGCTTGTGTTTTGTTTTAGATTTTGTGTATCATCTGTTGGTGACCCTTATAAATAAATAAAATAGATTGTTTCACAGGTTGGCAGGTGCAATTTTTGTGCTGTTATCACGATCGTGCTGTTGTCCATATCTTATTTCGATTTCCCATTACCGCCTCTTATGACATCCATCGGATGATATGAGGTAGTGAATTCCATTACGCCTCCGCTACACGATAGAGGATATATTTATTAATCTTATTTGTCCAAAATGGAAAACTTGTAATTTCAAATTTCCTACAGAATATTTTTGAAATTCGATCTTTTTAAGATGTAGTCATTATGCAAAGCAAAACAATACTCATGTGTAAATTATCGCTTTTCCAGTGTTCATTTACTCTATGCCGGGATACAGTTGCAGTATAAAAGAAAGAATGTTATATTCAAGTTGCATTGGAACCTTCCTAGAAATAATAGAAAAGATGGGTGTTGTAATTGCTAAAAGAGTAAGTATATTTACTATTAAATATTTGTGAAATGATATTTTTTATTAATGCACACATCTCAGGTTTGATTTTCATAAACATTAATGGTAGACAAAGATAACGGACTTCCATTTGACACGATTCTGACACACCTTTCGCTTCTTTCACATCCATATGTCTGCGCATACATGCTCGTCCATTAAGGGTTAATGTAACCCATATTCAATATATCACCAATTGGTCGAAAAGGTTCCGTCTCGAGCATACCTTAGACCATTTTAAGGCCTTCGACTGTGTTCACTAAGAGACATTATTCAGGAAGGTACTGCATTATGGTGTAAATAACGTAGCGCTTTTCGTATTTAAATAATAAAAATAAGTATAAGCAGAAATATACATATTTCAATGGTAAAACTCTTCTTATATAAAAGTAAAGTAAAGTTACTGCCTATATACGTCCCACTGCTAGGCGCAGGCCTCCCCTCATTTCTGAGAGGGTTCTTATATAGTCGATATTAATGACTGACAAATGATATTATGAATGACAAATCAAATTAAATGACATTAAATACATCCGCTTATAATCGATACTGACACATTTATTTACACAGCATTACAATGAAACGAAAGATCAAACCTCAAAACATAGCCAAACACGACTCCTGCTAGTTAAGTAATCACACTACAGTCTCAATTTGCAGTTCCGTAACCTGTTTGTTAACGTTGGACAAATTTAACCGATTTTACCGAAAATGTATCTTAGTTACTTATTGAAATTGTGTTTCCAATAACTATAGTTACAACAAACTTTGAACTTCTTCACCTTGTCCATGCTTACCTTAAGATATGGCTGTTGGTTATTTTTATACTCTTCCCACTATGTTATTGTAATATAGACAGATGGATCTAGTGATTGCAAGAAAATATAAATATTAAAATATCGATTAAAAAATAAAATATTATCGATGTTTTTTGCTTATTGTAACTAAATTATTAACAAAAGTCCATTATAAAGTATTTCATAATTAATGTGATATTTATTACGTTACTCCTTTTTTATTAACATTTAATTATTACTTACATTATGTTTAGTTTCATTTTTGTCAGATGTGCAAACGCGTCCTTAATGAATATATAGCCGAACCATCAGAGGTGAGCCAGGCCAAGTCCCTGCATAATGTGAGATAATTCGCTGCACTCTCAACTCGAGCTGTGCGAGTTCTCAGCTCATCTCCTTAACAATTAACACATGTTAACAATAATGGTGTAGAATAAATTTAAAAGAAATATCACGTGTTATATGATAATAGTAAACTTTTCGTTGAATTTTTCTGATATTTGACCAAAATATACATTTAGGACTTTTTAATTTTGTTCCAGTTGGAAATCGATGACGGGAAAGAATTGACCGAAGAATTTTTATACGATGAAATACATCCGAAAAGAAACCTCCACAGACCGGCTTTTGCGAAACCGAAAGGTCCGCCGAACCGGGGAGCAAAGAGGATTACAAAATCACAAACCACTCAATAACTTGACATAACCAATATGGAGTTACGTAAGCGAGCTTATGCTAAATAGTATTATCTTCCAAAATGCAATATTATTATCGGTATTAAGAATTGTCAAAAATTATATTTTACAAATGCTGTAACATTGTACAGCGAGTTTTTCTGATACAACGTAATTATTGCGCTTGTAAAGACAAGAGTTTTTTTTTAAATATTTTAAATGATAAAAAAATATTTATTTATATAATGCTTTGATTCAAATATTGATAGCATTTAATGATAGAAAAAAAGATAGAAAAAAAATTGTAATTACTCTTTAAGTGTTATTTATACGCTTGGGAAGTTCTAACAATATTAAAAAAGATGGCGTTCTTTTTAAACTCTTGTGATGTGAAAATAATTAGATTTTAGAATTTATGCGAAAGAAATCAGAAAATACAATTAAAAAAATTGTTTTAGTCAGTAAGTATATTTTTTATATCTTAAAATTATTTTCTATCAATTCGTAATCTATACTTTTATTACCTATATGGACTGATATGCTGTTGATGTTACTTGGTTTTATATACCCATGTTTAATTATTAACAACACTAATATAATAAGTTTTGTTAATACAAAAATTGAAGAAAAAAAAATCAAATTTAAATTTGCTTTTAATTTTGATAATTTGTTTCTTTAACAAGTGATTTTACAATTTTGAGAAGAATGTATAAAAAAGTATTTTTAATAAGAAAAAACAATATAAAATTGAATTAATTCACGTAAAACAGTAGTGTGCAAAAATAAAGTATTAAATTTCAACATACAATGAGTACGAAGAAAATAAAAATTACATTATAATACCGAATAAAATCGCCATTTTCATTATAAATGAGCTCAGAATCGGACTACGGCTACCACCATACCATCTTATTGGCTATGAAAAGGCTAGCAATATTTAGTGACATTACAATTTTATAAGGTTGTTACATCTGAAAATATTTTTTATTTCAAAAGTTATAAACATAAAGGATGATGAATCACTTTTAAGAAAACAATATTAGTGAATTGTGCTAAATTATGTATCAAATAAATATTTGCAGATCTGGTTGTTTCTAATTCGTTGTCTCATATATCGATAATATTAAATAAGTACCCATGATGCAATCAGATGCTCATGTGATTTATTTAAAAATTGTATGAATAGTCAAAAATATTAATATGTATATTTCCAAGGCATTTTGTTGTCATCAAGTTTTACATAATATTATGGTATGGTATTGGTAAATCGCCAAAGTTTCAATCATAGAATACATACATAATAGAACGGGGGAGTGGGCGGAGCCCTTGTAGCCACTAACATGTCAATTCACACGTATAAATGTCAACACAATCAATCGTTTTCAATTTTCGTGTCAAGCGTCGCTGCATGCAAATTATTTAAAAAATGGCAAATTGTGCAATGATTACGTGTCGAAAGAACAGCGGGAAATGGAATTTAAATAAAGGAGACATATCCTACAACCAGTAAGTCGAAATTATTTATATTTTATAAATATTACAATCAAAAAAGTACGTGTGGCACTCGGGAACTGCCGCGGTAAAGCTATTGCATAGCATTTTTATCAACTTATGCAATTATAATTATTTATGCAGTATTTTTTTCCTTTGTTTTTTTTTTTAATATTAATTCAAGTTACACTTTCTGAGGGTGGTGACCGATAAGAATACAATTTTTTCTTTTATTGAATAAATGAGAAGTTAAATACGTCTAGTCGCACGCACACAAACACCTTGCCGAAGTATGCCGAACTGAAACCACTGAAACGACGTTAGACGATGCACGGCTTTCAACGCCGCACCGCTGTGCCTGTCGGAGTGGGGATGTTAGGTTTATTTTCGTTACGGAATTTCTTGATTCAGTCGCCGCGCTCAAAGCCCGCGATAAAAGTTATGCAATAGCTTAATAAAGAAATATTAATGTGTCAAAAACATTAATCAAAAGTCTAAAATGTGTAAATTCGCTCAGTCAGTCAATACAGCGAATCGAGTTTCTAGTAGTGATTAGTAATTATTTGTATGCGTGCTCCCGGCGACACCGATCTTCATACAAAATGAGTTTGACAGCTATTCTATTGTGTATTAAAGTATTCTATGGTTTTAATGCATTGTAACTTAAGTCCTAGTCAAAAACATAGCTTTGAATTAATCGTGAGGAAACATACTCAACTCAATTATTTTTATTTAACATGCAATATATTTAAGTCGATATTAATATGAATTCTACTAAATTCTTTACGTTCCCGTAAGACACTGCTGGACGTGGACCGCTCCCGTACAGGAAGGATTTGCCTTAAGGCCGAATACGAAGAGAACTGGCGAAACTTTATGTATTTCTTTTCACTAGAACTTTGACCTGAAGTAATTCTAAGCGTTAAAGCATACTTTGTAGGTTTGTTCAGTTCCTTTACAAGGTGTCTGCCTTTTTAAAATTTTAAAATAAGTCAATATACCAATTTAAAAAATGTGTTAAGAAATGATATCTCAAAATTATTATTTTTTTCAAAACTGTCAATATAAATTTAGGAAAAATTATTTTTACGAAAAATATTTGTATTGTGATTCCGAAGGATAAGGTCTTCTTCATTTTCAACCTTTTGCGATACAATTCTTTTTTATTAACATAATTCGTTTTAATTACAAACGCCTAATAATAATATTGTCAGATAAAAGTGTGCCGTAATAAATTACCAGGCGCTTCGATGTGTGGCGTAATGGTGACAATAGTCAGTTATGTCCGTATTGAAAATCGTTAATTTAGGGGTTTACACGCCTTTAAGTGACTATAAATGTGAATAGGCGTAGGAAAAAAATATTACTTAAGTGGTAAAACAAAGAGAGTTTATCGCAAGAACGCTCTTCGAGCGTGGTACGTTCCACTTTCAGTTTATATTTTTACTTACTTTTTTGGTTGAGGTTGCCTAATAGGCTGGATTTTTACTAATTTACATTAGCAAGACTGATTATTTATACGTTTCTGCGTGAAACTCTAGAAATGTAAATATCATGACTGAGTCGGAAAATAATGTACAGAGTAGTGCAAGCACAGAGACCGCAAACAATGTTATAGTCAATGTATTGTCCGAAACTATGGTGTAAGTACATAATTAAGAAAAACCGACATACTACGGGTATTATGTGATTGACCGGTCGAAGTATTCTTGTGAGAATTTACACACGCAGTACCTACCCCTACTATTGGGCAAACAGGGACTTATTAATTTTTTCTTTATTATTTATGCAATTTACATTACGGCGTCTTATAAAACAAACAGTTTACAATTCAGTTACGTGAAGTATTTTACGTACGAGGCACCAATTCAGAGAAAAAAAATCGATGTCAATTTAATAATTTTTCTTTACAAAATAACTACTTTACAGAAGTTAACTTCTATACTAATATTATAAAGAGGAAAAATTATTATTTTTGCATGTTTTTAACAAATAAAGTACAGAATTTATAATCTGTAGGAACTAATATTACAAATAATAAAGATTTAATTATTAAGAAGTAAACAATGCTCTCTCTGTTATTCATTACTCTGCATACTGATATGATGTTCGAAAGACAGCGCGCCATAGATATATACTAGAGAGCGCTCGGTTCGCCACGAAACGAGCAAGATCATTCGCTTTGTATTCGGCCTTAATGTCTGGACTTGGTCGGCAGATTGACGATTGCAGAACGTTTCTCACTTGTTGTGTTTCTTGTCGCCGGTCTTGAAATTAAAGTCCCTTTATAATAACCCCAGTAAGTTCGCAATTTTTACATTCCCAACATAATAAACTTAAAAATTAGCAATAACATTTAAAAAAAGAACTTATCCTCCAATTTGCTGCAACAACCTTCTCCTTTTTTGATCGGTTAGTAAAATATATAATAAACCTTTTTTCAAACACAATCAATGTAACCGTAGATCGAGTATTGCCATATATTTTGTCTTGTATATATAAAAATATTCTGGATAAATAACAAACTGGAAAATAATATTTCTTAATAAATAACATTAAAAATATACAGTTTTTGTTACATAAAATACTAAGATATAAACCGGTTATTTAAAAAAAACCACTGCATTCACTTAAGAAAATAGACAAATTGGAAATAACCTTCTACGATCTTCAATAGTTTAGCATGATATGTATATATAAAGTAAAGTAAAGTTACAGCCTATATACGTCCCACTGCTGGGCACAGGCTTCCCCTCATTTCTGAGAGGGTTTTAGGGAAAATATGTATATATATACTGAAATTCATTCGGTTAAAGTTATAATAATATCAGATCTCTATTATAATTTTAATATAATATATTTTATTAATATGCTCAAGGAACAACTAAATCGTCCCTGCTTTTTATGTTCCCTTTTATCTTGCCAATATGGTAATCGTAATGTAATTATTTAGATTGTATTGTGTTGTGTAATTTAGGACTCTTACATGTTTTGTCATTCAATATCCTGTTGTATTGTATTGTCTCATTAAAAATTATTGCACAACAATCATTTTACAGATTATTCTATTTTTATACATACGTAAGGATAAGATTATAATTGTCGTCTATATCAATGTAACAATTTTATTGTGTCAATAAAGTGCTTTTAATAAAAATATTTAAAGGTTATTAACTTCGTTACATTTTATTTTTACTGTCACAACTTACTTACATTGAGTTCGGCTCGGCCTAGTATACATACAATAATCTACGTTCGGCTCGGTATGCCGTAATGAACAGTCGTGTCCTTGCAAGTTGCGCATCTAAGACCAGTGTTATAGACCCCTACCTTACGAGTAATATACGCTCATATCGTGTCTACGGTAGCTGGTCACGCTGCCGCGGACTGTCCAACGACGTTGATCTCACGCTTATGGACTTTAACGTGACAGTTCGGTGTCTCGCACGACTGGTCTTGTGAGTTGTGTTCGTGCACAGTGTTGAGCTGTTGAGTGACGTTTTAGCCAGTGTACCTACATCTTTATGTCCAAGACTCTGCGTACACCGCCCACTACACCGACTACTGTTGAGTTTGAGCACCTCATTGTTGTGAGCGTTTACAGACCCCCATGTTCTTTATATGATACTTTTGAAAAAATTATGGAGGAAGTTTTCGCTAAGCTTAATAAACAGAATAAAACTGTTGTAATATGTGGAGACTTTAATATCAATCTCCTAGAAGCTTCCTCCACCAATATTAAATTTAGCTCATTGTTTAAATCTTATGGTATTTTTAATTTATTTTTGGAGCCAACACGTATTGCTGAATCTAGTGCAACATGTATAAATAACATTTTTACAAATATTAAGCCGTTCAATAAATGTATAATTCAAAAATTGAGCTCTGATCACTGTGGACAATTAGTTTCATTACCTTATGTTCACAAAAAGCAAGTAGATAAAAAAGTAGTGTTTGTTCCAGTAAATGCACATCGCTTGGAGAAGTTTAGAAGTAACATAGTAAAAAAACTTCCATTACTTTCATACCAAAATAATCCAAATTTTTTTGTATGGAACATTATTTAAGCTCATTTGCAATGAATTTAATAATACTTTTACTTCTAAAACATTCTCCTTGAACAATCGCAAGGCATTTAATGAATGGGCGACAGTAGGAGTCCATAAGAGTAGACAAAGGTTATATGAACTTTACAATGAAAGGTCATATAATCCGAGCGTCGAATTTAGGGAATATGTAAAAAAATATTCCAAAATATTTAAAAGAGTGTGCTCCTTAGCCAAGTCATTGTACTTGAGCAACAAAATAAAGACTGCTTCTAATAAAATTAAAATGACATGGAGTATAATTAATAGTGAAACTGGTAAGGTCAACTCTCGCAATTCAAACTACCAGTTAAGTTTTAACAATAAATTAACTAAATCCGATCAGGATGTTAAATGGTTTTTGAGAAATATTTTACTGATATTCCGATCTTAACCACTAAGTCACTGAATTCTTCTCCTGCCGTCGCCGAATCATTACTTAAACAAAATGTAAATGTGTGTACAAAGAATTTTACATTTCATAAAGTGTCATCAAAAGATATTGTAAAATATTTTAAGACTATTGATATTAAGAGAACCGCCGATCTGTGGTGGATTTCCGTTAAAGTTATTGCATCTATAATAGATATAATCGCACCTCAACTATCTATTATTTTTAATACTAGTATCGAATCTGGTGTGTTTCCTGATTTAATGAAGCATAGTAAAGTAATACCTTTATTTAAATCTGGTAATACATTGGACTCCGCTAATTTTAGACCTATTTATGTACTGCCAACACTTATTAAAATTTAAAAAAAAATTATCCTTGATCAAATGTTAAATTTTTTTAATGTAAATAATTTACTTCATAAAAATCAATTTGGATTCACAAGGGGTCGCTCGACAACTGATGCTGGTGTTGAGCTGATTAAATATATATTTAATGCATGGGAGAATTCACAGGATGCTTTGGGTGTGTTCTGTGACCTATCCAAAGCCTTCGATTGTGTTCACCATGAAACATTAATCAGAAAACTTCAACACTACGGTGTAAGAAGCGATACTCTTAAATTAATTATTTCATATTTAAGTGACAGAAAGTACCACCATTAGAACTTTTAAATTTGTGCGATGATGCTAAAATATCAGTTGATGCCGTAAATTCATTCTTTGCAAATATAGGGAAAGAACTTGCAACTAAAATTAAATCAAATTTAGAATCTATTGACTCACCACCTAACTTCTTGCACTCTCCTTCACATTCTATGGTTATCCTCGATATCGATGAAGAAGTACATGATGCTATTATGAGCCTACGAAATGACAGTGCTGTCGGGTGGGATGGCATACCAGCCGAAATTTTTAAATCAAACCCAGTTCTTACACCTATAATTACTCACCTATGTAACTTGACGATATCCACTGGGAAGTTTCCTGTCGCCCTAAAAAGGACAATTGTACATCCCATCTATAAAAGTGGAGACAGAGGTAATGTCACAAATTACCGCCCAATTTCTGTCCTGCCCGCTCTATCTAAAGTATTTGAGCGTATCCTAAATCGCTACCTGGTTCGCTTTCTTGAATCAAATAGCTTAATCTCCAAAAATCAATTTGGCTTTAGAAGGGGCAGGTCTACCCAGGATGCTGTTGCTTCCCTGGTAGAGCATGTAGTCACCGAACTCGACGAAGGCAGGAAATGTCTGGGTATTTTCCTGGACCTTTCTAAGGCATTCGACACTATCTCTGTCCCAATACTGTTAAATAAGTTGGAAATTCTGGGTATCAGGGGTCGTATTCTGGAAATATTTGTTAATTACTTATCAGGTCGGACGAAGTGCACAAAGATAGGCTCTTTTGTCAGCAAACCCGAAGCCCTTGAATTTGGAGTTCCTCAGGGTAGCATTTTAGGGCCCACGTTATTACTGTCCTACGTAAATGAGCTCTGTGACTTACCTCTATCTGATTGCCGTATTTTTACTTATGCTGATGACATGGTCCTTGTTGTTTCTGGGAATAACTGGTCTGAAACAATTAAGATGGCAGATAATCATTTTAGAATGGTTATGACGTGGCTAAATCGTAATTTTCTAACCTTAAATATAGATAAGACTAAATTAATAACCTTTTCTAAAAGACCCTCTGCACAACCACCAAGCGAGTGCTTCGATATGCGTGCTCACAATTGCTCCAGTGGGACTTTTCACTGTAATTGCCCAAAATTGCAAAGAACCCATACCACTAAATACTTGGGTATTCAAGTGGATAATTAGTTTGAACTGGTATAAGCGGGCTACATACGACATGATATCGGTGGCGATCTAGGGTGGAGTAGTAGGGATGCCTCCTAGATTGCCTCTAAAGCGTGTCGTATGTAGGGCTATCCTAAGTCGTGGCCGATATCGCCTCCTTAATTGGCTGGCAGGAGCAAAAATGCAGCCGATGCTTCCTAGATCGCCCCCCCCCCCTTACTGCGTGTGTGTAGGCGCATCGGTCCGATTTCTTTTGACAGTCGCGGCAGCCCTCGCGGAAGGACGTTAACAAAACAGTGATACTGAACGACCTTTTTTACATAACAAAATTTTTACATTTTAATCATGTGAACGGAGTAGAAGCCTATGGCACTGATATTTTAAAAAACCAAAAAAAAATTGAATAAAATAAATAATTAAAATCTATCGAAATTCAAATCATATCCACCCTAGCCTGTGACCCTGCGAAGTGACATGGTCAAGAATGCCTACTAAACTAGTTGTTTTATTGCCGTTCGTAAAGTAGGGTGTATGAACTAAGTAAGAAGATAAGCCTCTCCTCAACAACTAACTCCTATTCCAACGCTATCAACACAAGACCACACTTCGATCTCTTACGTGCCTTCATCCTCTCATCAACAACTAACTCTTATTCCTACACCATCTCCACAAGACGACACTTCGATCTCTTACGTGCCTTCATCCTCTCATCAACAACTAACTCTTATTCCTACACCATCTCCACAAGACCACACTTCGATCTCTTACGTGCCTTCATCCTCTCATCAACAACTAACTCTTATTCCTACACCATCTCCACAAGACCACACTTCGATCTCTTACGTGCCTTCATCCTCTCATCAACAACTAACTCTTATTCCTTCACCATCTCCACATCAACAAACAAGCTATATAGAAGCTAGCCTAATGGCAGGGCGCGGACCGCGAACTCAAAAAGGTCGTGGGTTCGAATCCACCATTCGACTACTGGCGTGAACCACTGGTAACACAGCAATTTAAGCTTACCACGAGTGGTTAAGGGAAATATTAGTAATGTTTGTCGCATTGTTAATATTCTTTTAAAAAGAAATAGAAATAGAAGGGAGTATGTCCGAAATTAAAGATTTCTTTATGTTTTAAAAAAAGATATAAGCTATTTTATTTTTTGATAGTTATAGTCTATAAATAAAGATTACATTAAAAAATAAATAAAAGTATACATATTATTATACAAAAGTATTTTTTTTGTTTGTTGTGTGTAGTACATAACCCGATTTCGACCAAAGCAGAAATGAACAAAGAGAAGAAATAACTAAATAGCATAGGTACGAGAAATTGATGTTTTTACAAAAGTGGCGAAATCATTTCTAGAAGTTTGTAAAAACTGTCTTCATCCATCCGGAGAAAATTAATCATGTTTTTGGATTGCAGACCATTTAGTACATTTATGTGGCTTAATTTTTGCTTTTGGAGCCATTTTTTTACCCAGCAACTCAACTCAACTTTTACACACACGCACACACGCACACGCGCACACGCGCGTAAATCTGAGTAAAAGTGAATAACCTTAAGTAAAGGATTGCACTCTTTGGCTAACTTTATGACTCGCAAAAGGTGAGCCCATATAGCTGCTGGATCATGGGTGTTTTTATCAGCAATACTGCAGAATGATTGTGAACCTCCAGCCCAGTAAATTATCCCTGTATGTAGGGTAAATTGTGATTTCGCGGCACCGAAATGCATAGATTGTACTTCCTCGGCTAGTTTACCACAGTAATTTTCTGAGAAGTCACAAAGTAGTACGGCTTCATTTTATTTGAGTTCGGTTATACACTTTCGGTATTGGTGTTGCTGATGTTTCCAATTGTAATAATGTTTTTTGAAAATCGGTATATTACATTTAAAATTCTTAATTAATGTTTCCACGGTCCCTATTTTTCTTACTTTCGCCATTCGCTTTGTTTTTACAGTTTTATTATTTTCCTTTTTAGTGTCTATATATTTATGATTTATGTTATCCCACTGTTCCCATTCTATTTCTTCAGTTATCTGTCTGTCATTTAAATCGTACTGCAATTCTTGTACTTTACATGTACCACATTCACCATACATAAATTTTTTTGATTTAATATCACACGTGAAATGAGCCAAAAGACTTTCTAGTACTTTATATTTTGACAATACTCCAAGTCTTTGTTAAGACTTGGAGTATTCCAAGTGGAGATTCAAATGGAGAACATTTTTTCAAAATTGCTGTTTGATACAGATGCAAGTATCTCTTTTCTGTACAGTAGGCGATAAAACATAAGGTCGATATTTATAAAATGTGGCAAACGATTTTGTTCCGCCCTCTGCTCGATAAATCTGATACAGATTAAATAGCGTATCGGTAAGATATCTAATCTGTTCATTTTGTTTTTTCAATGTGTGGCACTATTTTTTCCCAGACGTACTTTTGCTTATATCATCTCTCAAGAAAAAACTTCGTATTTCTTTGCATATTTCATTTTCTTTTGTTTTTTTAGCTGCTTTTAGTGCTATTCCCTTTAAACCTAATAGTTTAGAAACAAATGTCTTCTTTTTTAATTTCTTTGTGGCTTCATTTTCAGTTAATATTTTAAAAACATTCCTCTCTTCGTATTTTTTACACTTTTCGTATGACGTTTTCAAACAACTCTCTAACAGCTCATCTCTAGCTTTGATTTTACTAATAGTTTCTTCTAGGATTTGAACTTTTTTATTTGTTTCTTTTTTATTGCGATATAGGCGTTTTCTTGACGTCTTAAGTGCTGTTTTCAAATTTAGAATTTTTTTATGGCGGCATTATATTTACGGGCTAATCTATTGATGATGATTTTTTTTTTTAATTTTTACCCTGAGTTTTATTTTTCTTCTGCTTCCGTTTCTGCTCTTTCCATTTTTTTCCGCCTTTTTTTCTTTCTCGTATTCTGTTAGCTCAAATATCTTCTTAGTTTTATTTTTTACTCTTGCTGCATGTTTTTTCTTGACTTCTTCGTATTTTTGTGGATCTGCTTTCAACTTCTCTCTATATTTTTTCATGCGTTCCGCAGGAGTGAGAGCCACCTAATAAACCAATATAAATGATTAAATCCTACTGATATAATAAGTGCGAGAGTATAGATGTTTGTTCGTTACTCAATCATGCTGAAACGGTTGAAAGACAAAGTCGCAGTTCGCCGCTTGTTTAATATAAAATTCAAATTACTGTCTAGCGATCGCCTGCCGATCGATGACAATTAAAGTACGTACATAATACAAAAATTACATTACGGATAATGTTAAAAGTATTACTTAATCTTTCAGCTTTAAAACAAACATAGCAACTTCGCGTGTGTAGAAACAATTTAATAAAAAAAACATATAGCTTGAAGCCTCGGCTGGTGCGCAGGCTTTATAAAAAGATGCAGAACAAAATTACGTTCAAATATAATTGATATGAAATTGTTTTACTAGGTACTTAATAAAACTCAGTGTAAATGAGGGCTTACGTTCCACTGAGTTACGAAAACCTATCCACTGAGTGAATGTTTCTCAGCTGACATATCGGATTTTAAGTTAAGGCTGATTTTTTTTTTAAAATTTCGTCAAAAGACAAGTCTTATTTAGTCACACTGTTGCATTATTATCAAATAGTAAATTATACGTCTAATAAATACTCTTTAAAACAGTAAAACAAGCGTACTTACAATGGAATCTTCGTAAATCAGCTGAATTTTTAACACGCACTAACCGGTACTGTACTAAGTTCTAACGATGTTACATTCGAACTGTGAATTCAAAATGACTGACTTATTGTCATTGTGAACCAACCATTGTAGGGTTGCTAGTTTATGATAATAATACTATTGTAGCAGATTTAGATAGTCTCCTGGTAATATAAGCGTAACTCAGCGGAATTTTCCACCATGCCCAACTTTTAAACCATTCACTAAACTGTTTATTTCATTATATTCAAAAATATTGATTAAAACTTCATTAATTAAAATGGAAAATGAGCTTGCGTTTCTTGTAATGACACCATAAATGTAAAAATATCGTGATTCTAATTGAAACAGCGAGGTAAAATGTCTGACATGAACAAGATAGGGGACAGTGATAAAAAATAGAAATTGTCAAACCAATTTTAATTTTTTTCTTATAATTTATGGTAAAATTATAATATAAATGGTAATTTAGAATGCCTGATATTCCAATTTCTTTAAGAAATAAGATTTAACTAGAGAGCGGGATTCAATTTTAGGTAGGAAAAAATTTACTATAGTGGACAACGTGATATTGCCCACTACAAACAAATAAAAAAATGCCCATTTATAATGTCTGATTTGAGATGATTATAATGCATTTTTTTATTTACTTTTCTCTTAGTTGTGACACACTGCTTTGCAGTAATATGTAATAGTGTTTTTCAATATTTTTATTAATCTCTTAAGGAAGTTTAAATAGGTATATAATTATAAGATGGGTTCATATCGTAACATTTTAAACTTCTTTTTTTTAATCGAATCTTATGTATAAATAATACTCTCATAAATTTTTTTTCTTCAGTATTTTTCATGACAGTTCTGTAATTGGCGATTTTAGATGTTTTTTAATTTTTTTTCTGTTCCTTTTATATTAAATTATACCTAAGTTTTGTTTTATTGTAAGTTAAGTAATTGCTAAATTGATATTTATAAATATATCATATTTATACATTTTTTTAAAACTGTATTATTATTTTTATATTATATTATTGTTATATTACTATACATTATTATATTATCTTAATTTATTTGCTAAATGGATAATCTTGATATTTTTGATGACAGTTTCTTCTCATGCTCTTCATCTTTAAATAGTTTTACAAGTGCGGATAGTGAGTTACCGTTAATCTTTTATGACCAGCGGCTGCAGTCTCGACATAGATAACGATCACTTTACAACCAATATTTGTTGTTAAGTCATAACAATCCGAATATGACGATTTTTGGTAGTCTGTACTGTCAAAGCGATCGGTACCGATCGTAAACTTTACAATTATTTGTTATGTTTGCTATTATTTTAACAACCATTTTTGACAGCCCGCTAAGTGTTTTACGTTACGATCATAAGTTGTTTCACAGTTTTATAAATAATCTTTATCTATTATAATATAAGGTTATAATAAAAGTATTAAGTAATTATGGCGGAATCGTATTTAGCATGGGATTTGTCAGAACTAGAACACAGGCGTGTTATGGTTATGCGGCGGCAAATCGCACGAAACCGGCGTGAAAGTGAAAATCCCTTAGATTTAGACGATAGTGAATTCTTGTACCTTTACAGAATTACAAAAAATATGTTTAGCGAGCTCGTAGGTGAACTTCGGTCATCTCTTCAAAAACAACGGCCTTACGGACTTTCTGTGGAGTCCCAAGTGAGTGTCATCATGTAATAATAAACCCCTAAACACTTACTCTTTTTCGTTTGTATTAACTCTTAGTTTCATTTTCTTCTAAACAGATACTGACGGCACTTCGATTTTATGCAAGTGGGTGCTATCAGCTACCTGTTGGCCTGCAGTGGGGTTGCAGCATGAGCCAAAAATCGGTTAGCCGAGTTATACATGCTGTAACCGAGGCTATTAATGAAAAATTATTGAGAAAATTTATAAAATTCCCTATGACCCATGATGAGCGGCGAGCAGCTAAAGAAAAATTTAGGAATGCCCCACAACCATTTCCTGATGCGATAGGAGCTATAGACTGCACACACATAAAAATTCTAGCTCCAAAAATTCATGAAGAGGCATATGTGAGTGGTCACCATGAGGGCCATTCATTAAATGTACAAGTTGTAAGTTTATCTTCAGTAATTATTGTTTACCTATTTACTTGCTAATTAAGATTTTGGGAGCAGTGCTGAAGCATTTTAAAATAACTAAATATGGGTCGATGACATTTATTACTATTACATTATTACATTACAATAATGTATTAAAACTATTTCAGTGCAATACTGACATCCTTAACTAAGTGATTACATTACTATGATGAGAATTATAATAAATTATTTATCAATACTTGTACTAAAAGCAAGGGCTTTTATAAGATGGCCAAAATAAGTCTGTTGAGTGAAAGTATGAGGATGACACCTTGGTTTGACCAGCAATAACAATTATACAGTGGAGTCAGCGTCTTCTGTAACATGTTTTCAGTAATCCAATATCGAAATTCATAATTCATGGTCAACATGTTATTGTAAAATTATGGCTACTTGCAATTGAATGGATAAGTGGACAAAGATGTTAACTAACAAATAGTTCCAAAAGTAAATTAGTAATTAAAACTTAGTTTTACAATACAGTATTAGTACCAATACTTAGATAAGATTAATTATTATATATATATATTATATTAAAAATAGGTTATTCTATGCAAATTTATTAATAAACAATGAAAATGTGAGCATATCACCTTTGTTTACTATAAACCATATTAAGTTTTGTTAAGAAGAACTTATAACGGTTCTATGTGGTAAAAAAATTAAATACTTACCATTATTTATATGAAATAGTTTTATTATTAAAAAAATTATGATTTTTACAAGGCTATTTATTAATTATTGAGATTTTTAGAATAATAATGTAAAACCACTGAGACTGAGACCTTTCCACCAGTCTTCTTTCCAGTGCCAAAATTAGACCTATGCCCAACTCTATTAATGATATAGATACCTTCATTATAAAACCATACTTTCCTCAAATAAAATGCTTTGATATGGGGATTTCAGGTAGAGGCTGAGTCTGTTGCATGTCAAAATATATGTTATATCTTGTTCACTAACACCCATCTCTTTTTCTTGTTTTTGTAACTCAAATGCTCTTTTATAGTCATCAATATGGTCTTCAGTGTGTGTATTTGAATCACATTTGTTACACACACTGTTCTAGGCTGTTTAAATGATATGTTGAAAATTTGTATTGAATATATTGCTATAAGCGCAATCCTTGATGAGATTGCTTTGGTAGTTTTCTTTTTTTCCCCTACATTTTTAAATATGCATTGAATACATCTTTTTACAAGAAAGTAATGGATTTTAATACTGTTTGTAGATATTTTGAGTACAAAAATAATGAGAACTTTCAGATGGAAAACTTCCAATATATTATTATAGATTACATATGTAATTTTCTACATAAATTTGTTTTAAGTAATAAGTATGAGTTTTACCCCATTATACTTTGAGCGCTGTCACGTCATAACTTGTACATTTAATGAATGGCCCTCATGGTGACCACTCACATATGCCTCTTCATGAATTTTTGGAGCTAGAATTTTTATGTGTGTGCAGTCTATAGCTCCTATCGCATCAGGAAATGGTTGTGGGGCATTCCTAAATTTTTCTTTAGCTGCTCGCCGCTCATCATGGGTCATAGGGAATTTTATAAATTTTCTCAATAATTTTTTATTAATAGCCTCGGTTACAGCATGTATAACTCGGCTAACCGATTTTTGGCTCATGCTGCAACCCCACTGCAGGCCAACAGGTAGCTGATAGCACCCACTTGCATAAAATCGAAGTGCCGTCAGTATCTATTTAGAAGAAAATGAAACTAAGAGTTAATACAAACGAAAAAGAGTAAGTGTTTAGGGGTTTATTATTACATGATGACACTCACTTGGGACTCCACAGAAAGTCCGTAAGGCCGTTGTTTTTGAAGAGATGACCGAAGTTCACCTACGAGCTCGCTAAACATATTTTTTGTAATTCTGTAAAGGTACAAGAATTCACTATCGTCTAAATCTAAGGGATTTTCACTTTCACGCCGGTTTCGTGCGATTTGCCGCCGCATAACCATAACACGCCTGTGTTCTAGTTCTGACAAATCCCATGCTAAATACGATTCCGCCATAATTACTTAATACTTTTATTATAACCTTATATTATAATAGATAAAGATTATTTATAAAACTGTGAAACAACTTATGATCGTAACGTAAAACACTTAGCGGGCTGTCAAAAATGGTTGTTAAAATAATAGCAAACATAACAAATAATTGTAAAGTTTACGATCGGTACCGATCGCTTTGACAGTACAGACTACCAAAAATCGTCATATTCGGATTGTTATGACTTAACAACAAATATTGGTTGTAAAGTGATCGTTATCTATGTCGAGACTGCAGCCGCAGATTTCATCCTTGCGCTCTAAATTTCCTAACAACTTTAATGTTGCACACATTAATATCCAGAGTGTTCCTCGCCATTATCCTGATCTTCTAGCATTCATTAACAGTGCACATCTCGATGTAAAGTTACTAATTTCTGAGTCATTTCTCAAGCCATCACTCCCCTCTACACAGTTTGCCTTACCTGGTGGTTTTGTCCTAATTCGTAATGATCGTATAGGAAAAGGTTGTGGTGGGATAGCTATATACCTGCGTTCGGATATATTTTATAAGACCATATGTGCCTCACCTTCTATTTACTCTCAAACTGCTGAATATCTCTTTATAGAAGTAACTCTCAATCATGTAAAAACGTTGCTGGCGGTATTTTACAGTCCTAACATGTACATAGATTACTTTGATACGCTTGAAAAAATCCTTGCTGATTTTAGTCCTACTTACGATCATATTATTCTTATAGGATATTTCAACACCTGCCTTATCAAAAATGATTCTCGCTCCAAAAAACTTCTGACTTTGGTATCTTCCTTCAATCTTCTCACTCTCCCCCTTCAGGCAACTCACCACTTCCCTAACTGTAACCCTTCTTTGCTTGACATTATGATCGTTTCTTCTCCTGATAGTGTCATGTCTCATGGACAAATAAGTGCTTCTTTTTCATATCATGATTTAATCTACCTCTCTTATCGTCTCTGTCCGCCTAAACAGAAATCCCAATCCTTGTTCCTTCGTAATTATAATGGAATAGATCTGGAGGCATTGCAGCGTGATATAAGATGTTGATTGGACACCAATTGTTGACAATACTAATATTAATGAGAAAGTTTGTAACTTTAATGATATAATTTTGAAGGTATACAATAACCATGCCCCGCTCAAACGCGTAAAAATAAAGCGTAATCCTGCACCATGGATTACACAAGATATAAGAGAACTTATGGGCCAGAGGAACAAAGAAAAAGCAAAGGTTTAAACGTCTCCCATCTGAAAATAACTTTAATTAATAACTTTAGTTTTAAATTTTTACGAAACCCCTGCAGTCGTTTATGTCGATATGCTAAAAGACGCTACAACTCTCTCCATAATAAAAATTCTATTGAGATGTGGAAGTGCCTTCGTTCTGTTGGTGTGGGCAGGTCTCCGATCTTAGAATACAATGACGTTAAAGTAAAGGATCTAAACAATCACTTTGCTACTCCTCCTATGATTTTAGATCCTTACATCAAATCCCACACACTACTCGCATTGTCTGGTATACCGAAACCCCACGTTTGCCCTTTTGATTTTTCCCTTGTGACAGAGGCAGATGTCAAAAAATCCATCCTAGCCATCTCTTCAAATGCTGTTGGTATTGATGGTCTATGCGCGAAGATGATTTTGCCAGTTCTACCTTTACTTCTACCAATTCTCACTCACATATTTAATTTTTCTATATTGTCATCATCTTTTCCTTCAGTTTGGAAACAAGCATATATAATTTCTTTGCCTAAGGTTTTTAATCCTTCTTCTTTGTCCCACTTTCGTCCCATATCTATTTTACCCTTTCTTTCTAAAGTTCTGGAATACATCATCCATAGTCAACTCTCTCTCTTCTTATCGTCTAACTCCTTGCTGTCCACTTATCAGTCGGGCTTTCGTCGTGGACACAGCACTGTCACTGCTTTACTTAAAGTAACCGATGATATCCGTTGGGCATTGGACAATAAATCTCTCACACTTTTAGTTTTGCTTGACTTTAGTAGTGCTTTTACCTCAGTAGACTTTGATATTCTTCTCCGGATCCTGGAATCTATAAACATTTCCCCATCTGCCATCGCATGGTTTGATTCATATCTTCGTGGTCGATCACATTGTATACTCGTACGTCTTAATGACACTCTTTCTGTTTGGTCTGGTATCACTACGGGTGTACCTCAGGGTGGCGTTCTTCCCCCTTTTTATTTTCCATATTTATTAACTCTATTACGAGTGTCATTACATCTAATTACCATCTCTACGCGGATGACTTACAGCTTTATCATCATTTTCCGTTGAGTGATACAAATAATGCAATTGCAGCCATGAATGCGGATCTGAGCCGCATCTGTGAATTGTCTGCATCCTTCGGATTATTAGTTAATCCCACGAAATCTCAGGCCATCATAATAGGCAGTAGGCATTTGCGTAATAGATTAGAATTTATATAACTACCTCTTGTTTGTTTTAATGGCGTTCCTATAACCTTTGCCAATACTGTCAAAAACTTAGGCGTCTTATTTGATCGCCATTTAACATGGACCACGCATATCGCTGAGGTTAGTCGCAAGGTCTACTTTACTTTGCATTCGCTTAAATGTCTACAAAATTTCTTACCCCTTAAAGCTAAAATATCACTCGTGCTTACTCTTATCCTACCTCTCCTTGACTATGCGGATGCCTGTTATTTGGATACTACAGAGGAGCTTCTTAATAAACTTGAGCGCTTGCAAAATCAGTGTATCCGTTTTATATTTGGGCTCAAGAAATTTGACCGTATATCTCAGTTTCGTAAGCAACTCAAGTGGCTCCCAATTCGTCTTCGAAGGAACACTCGATTGTTATGTCTCCTCTATAACATTTTGCACAACCCCTCCTCTCCCACATACCTCAGAAGCCGATTTTCCTTCTCCCATCCTCCGGACAAACCATGCAGATCCCTTGTTAAAACTCTTCTTGACTTTCACGTCTATAATTCCGATTTTCACACCCACTCCTTTTCAGTTCACGTTGTAATGTTATGGAACTCAATACCGTCAAAAATAAGAAATTCCGAAACTTTATTGGTATTCAAGAAACGTCTTAGAGATAACTACATTGCATCCTGTTAATTAATATACATATATTATTCTATTATATTAGTTTATATTTATCATATGTAACTATCGTATTTATTATTATTATTATGTATTGATTTATTTTATTTTAATTTATTGTTTTATTTTATATAATTTACGTAACATTTTGTATATTATTTATTTTAGTAGTACTAATGTATGCACTAAGTTTTCAATTTTAATTTAATTTCCTTTGTGGGTCTACTGTAAGATATTTCAGCCAATTATGGAATAAGTAGAACCTTTGTACGAAATTACTATAAGACTGCTTCTGTATCTTGATGTGTGTACATAAAATAAATTAAAAAAAAACAGCACCATGATTTAGTACAAAATGAACGAAAATATTATAACGATGTAATCAAAGGTTTCATTGACGGATTCTACTCTTACTCTTGGCTCTCATGAACCATGTTCTTATGGCGACGTCATGCATTACTCTTTCGATTTTGCCAACAGGTACATTTACCGCACAGCTCCCAAGAAAGTAATCGGGCCACTGTATTTCTTGAAAGGATTTAAGGTCAGTTTATAGTGTTGCTGCAGAGCCATTTAAAAAGTTCGTTTTGTACGTAATTCCTGAACCCTGTGCTACATAATTTTTTCGAAAATTTTGGTATAGGTGAAAAAGATAACGTTTGTCACGTAGATAATTGTACCGGACAAAATAAAAATAACTTTGTCATGCAATATGTAACATTATGCAGGTTTTAACAGGCAGACATCGAAGTTTCCGTATGTCTTTTTTTTTCCCGTGGGTCATACGAAGTTCGTTCCCGATATGTATTTCGGTCTATTCAAAAAAAGTTTCAGAAATGGGACTGTAATAACTTAAAGGACGTTGTTGCCGTTGCTGTTCAAGCTTGTCCGAAAACAAAATCTATAATAGCTGTTCTTACTGGTGATGAGAATGGAGAAACTTTTGTGAAAACTTACGACAGCATATTTTTTTTCAACCTGATTCTGTAACCATTAGCCAACTTTGCATTTGTCATTTTGAAACAAATGAAGTCAATAGAGGGTCATTGATATGTTCTGACAGTCAACCAACTGTAACAAAGGTTTTGAACCCGAATAAGGTATACGGTTTTCCTTCGGAAAAAATCCCTGCAGGCATGACGTACGAAAGAAAATCGTATCTTTATAGTAAGATACGTGAATTTGTAAGTGAAGAATCTAAAGACATTTTTTGCCCGAAACCCATTGCAAATGTTTACGAACCAAGCTCCTCTAGCAATTCTAGCATTCCAACATTGCCAACAACATTTGTCGAGAACTCTTTTCAGAAACAAACAACTGAAAAGAGTACTCGACAAAAACCAACATGTTCGTATTGCAAACAGATTGGTCATGGGAATCCGGTACGAGTTTATTTTTGTAGAAAACCTAAGTTAGGTTCCCAAATAGAATAATTTTTGTGTTTATTTTGGCTAGTGATTAGTTATGTTATTTTACAGAAGGTGTGTGTAGCCAAAATAATCATTGACCTTTAACCTTTTGAGCGCCACGCCAAAAACTCACTACCGTGTCCTGTACGCCAAAGCGAAAAGTAAACAAAAATACCTACGAAAAAACAGTGCTGCCAAGAGTTGATATATCGATAACACAAAATAACTTGTTTTTGTTGGTTTTTTATACAATAAATGAGTCTTTATAATCGGGTATGTTTTATTTAATCTTGTGCTGTCTTCCACTCTTTTTATATATGTACTTTGTACATAAATAAAAAACAAACAATAACAATAAAATAGTAGTAAACCACAACACTACTCTCCGTCGTGATGACGTCACTGTCACGACTGGACGACAACGGCGTAGCTGACCTTTCTTTTTGAAACTTTCTTAGAGATGTAGCCGTGTCGCACGTTGTGTATCGATTTCAAAATCGATGTAACCAAAATATACAGACATCTATTCAAAATATTTTATGGCAAGGCGTAGGCCAAGTGAATCACAGAAGAAAAGTCTTACGCTCTTATGATAAAGGGGGGTTTCATATGATACTGATGTTGCTAAATGATTTTGAGATTGAGAAAGAAAATCGCACAACACAAAATGAAAATTGCTCTTCATACCTTAAGTAAAGAAAACACATTTATTATTTATAATTTTATATTATTAAAATAGAAAAGGTACGTAATTATTCACTAATCAACAACTGTATATAGGTAATTATTCGCACTAGAAAAATCAGTCTTATAATATTAAAATCTTGGTCATGGAATAAAATAATCAGTACTTATTACAGAAATCAACAAAGGGTACATAATTATTCAACAATTGTAAATAATTATTTGCACTAGGTCTAGTCATAAAATATTAAAATCTTGGTCTTTAACTCAATCAGTACTTAATATAGAAAACAACAATTAAAAATAATTAATAAATTATAGGTAATATTAGTCTTAAAATAATAAAAATCTTATGGAATAATAAAACATAAATGTTTAGCTGGCCAAAGCAAATTTTCTAACGTGGTAGAGCCATGCTGCAGTTATATTACGGGAGTTAGTAGTTGTAGCACGAATGGGTCGGCTCAACCGGGGAAGAACCACGCTCTCACGGAATATCGGCATCAAATAGTAGCTTAATGCTGCTGTGTTTCGTATGGTAAGTGTAGAGAACCGGAGACCCTCTTTACTGGAAACGAGGCATTCCATCTAAGTCCTCACGGGTGAGAGCGCATCTGCATTTTGATTTGTAATCGAGGATAGATGTAAATGTCTATGGGCCACAGCAACCACTTACCATCAGGTGGACTGTGTGCTCGTTTATTACCCTATGCTATAAAAAAGAAATTAACCGTAAAAAAGACTATAAAGTGTATTCCTACCTCATTGAGGTAGAGTTAATCGAAAACGAAAAACTTTGGTTTCACGTTAATTTTAAATTTCCGAAAATTCATCATCGTCGACGCTTTCCAAAATCCGAATGAGTTCTCAGGAATCGTTCATGTTGCACTGCACTAATTTTCCCGCTAATCGCTTATGACGTCATCAGTGTGTCGTCTATACTTGACCACGGCGCCCAGTGAACTAATTTTCGATGTCGCGCTAAGGATGCGCCAGAGTTGAGATATTAGATTTATTATGCGAAGATACTTTGTTAATTTTTTTTAATTCATGTTGCTAATTATAGTTTTATATTTCTAACCTTTTGTTTTATTTAAATATCAATAATAATAGAAAAAAAATAACACGTTTGAGCTTAATTTTGAATAGTTTTCAATAAATTTATGGCTAACGCATTACAACACTAGCGGTCTAGCATAGACGACTTTGGCGTGCTGGACATAGTATTTGCTTAGATAAAAATCCATTTTTTTTTAGTTCATTGTTTCTTAGTACTTGTGGCTCTAGAAGACTTGTTTTTTATACTCACATGTTGCTGGGTTATTCTTTTTTTGAGGGATGTAGAATTAAAATACCAGTAATAATTTTCCAATGTCTATATTTCATATTTTTGTGGGCCGGGTTTTTTGTCATCTATAGACGTCGTTGGCGCTCAGGGCACGCGGGTGCTGGTCACGTATAGACGACTTTGGCGCTCAAAAGGTTAATAATAAAAAAAATAAAAAAACTGTATTGTTATGTTGATAGTTCCCGAATAGAGAGGGGGGATATTTACTCACTTTCTACTAAACACCGACAACCGGATCTTTTTACTAAACTATGTTTCGCTCGCTTATTTAGAAAGTATTTGTTCCAATAATAATTTTAAAAACCTGTCTTGTTATTTTGTTAGTTCCTAAATAGAGAAGGAATATCTAATTTTAGCTTTTTATTGCTAATTGCTGTCGTATTTATTCAGTTTTTACTAAACACCGACAACTGGACCTTTTTAATAAACTGCGTATCAGTTTTTTATTTCGGATCATAATTGTTTATTTTTTGATATTACGTTAAGTATAATTATAGGTTAATTTTGTGAAGAGTATCTCAATCTATAATAATAAATAAAAATCTATGTAACAAGCAGTAGAAGTGTTTTTTTTTCCACTCAAATTTTAAAATTTCTTTTTCTCAAAACAGGCTTTTTCAGAATTTCAACTTGGGGATGGGGAAGAAAGGTTCTCGATTGGCAGCCTCGTACCGGCAGGCGAAGTGTAGGACGTCCCCCCACTAGATGGAATACCGACCTGGTAAGATACGCAGGAAGTCAATGGATGCAGGTGGCTGGAATCATGCTTTTGGCATCCCTTGGGGGGAGGATTATGTTCAGCAGTGGACTTGTGAAGGGCTGTAATGATGATGATGAACAGGACTAAGATAGATTATCAGATGCGCTGACATCAGTATTACGCAATTTCATACATCCGTACCGTCCAAAGAAAAACAGACGAGAAACCTTAATTTTTCGCATCTTGCTACAAGGTACGGATGAGATTAACAATATGAATGTATGTAGGCTGTTACTCTATTGAGCTTAGTATTAATATCGACGTTTTTTTTTAATTTAAATATCTCGGCCATGTGGTTACCGAGGATTTAAGACGATGCTGATATAGAAAGGGAAAGGAGCGCGATGGCGGTCCTCTGTAATATGTTGGCACGCAGATTCGCGCGGTGTAGCTTTGAAACAAAGACAATTACTATCTTTAAAGCCTTTTGTGAAACTCTATACACCTGCAATCTGTGGGTCAACTACACGCAGCGGGCCATCAATGCTCTCCGAGTACAGTATAATAACGCATTCAGGGTGCTGGCGCTCCCTCGCTGCTGCAGTGCGTCTGCGATGTTTGCGCACGCGGACGGTTTCCACGCTGTGCTGCGGTGCCGCATCGCCTCACTGATGTTCCGTACGCGGGGGAACGCCAACACCATCCCGAACGTGCTCAGCGACGAGCCTGACTGCCCCCTTCTGCGGCACTGGGTACAAACACAAAAGCATTTGCCCGTTGCCCCTGAAGGTGTTTGTAGTAATTAAATATTCAGTAGTTTTTTATGTTAAATTGAACTGAATAAGATTAATTAAAATTAAATAGGTAGATTAGATTTTAATAGAATTGAATTAAATTAAATGAGATTAAATTCATTATAATGTATGTCACTTATATATGGACTCTGTCTGAAATAAATTGATTTTATGTTTTTTTTTAATTAGAAATAAAGTTAACGATTATAATTACATGAACAGATCACCATCATTGACTAAAAAAATAGAAAAATTAAATAAAAAATTTTGTGGATACTTTGCCATTAATTTATTTATATTTACAAAAATTCATTTAGGGAACTATTACATAGATAACTAGAGGGGCGTTTTATTTAACTAATTTGGTCAAGTGTCTTTTTTCCTTTTTCA
This sequence comes from Parnassius apollo, assembly GCA_907164705.1. Lineage (NCBI taxonomy): Eukaryota > Metazoa > Arthropoda > Insecta > Lepidoptera > Papilionidae > Parnassius > Parnassius apollo. The sequence continues at coordinate 38,244 of CAJQZP010001310.1, forward strand.
TTAACCAGCGTATCGTGATGCCTCGTGAGGTTGTCGTTTTTCTCTGTCGCAGATTTCTCTAAAGCCTGATTAAACTGTTCTTCCCTGAAACATAAAAGTATGCTGTATTGAGATCGCCATAAATATTTTTTTATTCTATACTTGCAATTTGGATTGACACATGTTTGTTTCACTTATACTTGTTATCTAATACATTAAAAAAAATTGTTTGTTTGTATTTTATGCGCTACCATAACGTTCATCAGATTGCGCTAAAGCTTTGTTAACTTCGATAAACTGCTTGCACTTCCGCAAATGTTATAGCCATAGTTGTAGCCGGTAGGTGACGCCGTTGTAGAGTCCAGATATCACCCGCGCGAAGCCGGGGCAGATCGCGTGTAATAAGAATAGAACGGGACTTGGTTGAGCAAGTGATGAGTGTGTGTATTTAGGAATTCAAAATTTGTTTACAGCAGTGATAGCGGATTTGACAACGAAAACTGAATAGGACATGACAGGACACAGTGAGTAATATTCTTCTATTGTGGAAAGTGAGAATGTGTCAAAAAAGGCACGTTTGGCAACACCTTACTGTTCATCCCTACCTTAATGTATAGTTCTGGTTCTCATTGGTCTCGTCGACCTCGTTGGTCTAGTGGTTGTAGTAGTGCGACTACTGATCATGAGGTCCTGGGTTCGAATCCCGGGTCGGGTCAAAAATCAATTATTGAGTTTTTCCGTCAAGAAATTCTCAGTAGCAGCCACAAGCCAGCAAGTTGGCAGTGTCTCACCACTGTGCCCCGGAAAGCACGTAAAGCCGTTGGTCCTGCGCCTGATTTCTCTCCGGTCGTGTCGGTTTACCGTCCCATTTTATTATGAGAGTGAGGGAATAGAGAGTGCACCTGTGCTTGCGCACGTACGTTTGGAAACTATAATCCTGTCCTGCGCCGATGGCCATTGAGGCAGGCCGCCCTGGTCGAAATTCGGTCTAGAGGACATTATTAATGTATGGTAGTGAAAGTTGAGTGTGACATTAGAAGAATGAGAGTAAAATTAATTACTGTAGAAATGCCGTCATAAAGGATTTGCCTTAATAGCAACGCTTGCTACCGGTGGACGGGCGATCGCAAATAACAGATACGTTTCTCATTTGAAACTGC
>CAJQZP010001311.1:0-77500 GCA_907164705.1 Parnassius apollo
GGTCCCTACTTTAACGTATGGTAGTGAAAGTTGGGTGTGGCAGAAGAAGCACGAGAGTAGAATAAATGCGGTAGAAATGCGGTTGTTAAGGAGTATGTTGGGGCTGAATCTGAATGACAGGGTGAGAAATTGTGTAATAAGAGAAGAGTGTTTGCAAGATGATATTATGACAAGGATTAAAAAAGGAATGCTTCGGTGGTTTGGTCATGTGGAAAGAATGAATGAGGAAAGAGTGACAAAGAAAATTCATGTTGCAGAAGTGAACGGCAGAGTTGGAAAGGGACGTCCTAGGCGAAAGTTTTTCGACCAAACTGGCGATATATTGAAAACGGGCCAAATTAGGAGTGCCCTTAACCGACGAGCATGTATGCGTAGATATATGGATGTGAAGGAGGCGAGAGAGGTGTGTCAGGATCGTGCCAAATGGAAGTCTGTAGTCTCTGTTTACCCCTCTGGGTGACAGGCGTGAGTGTTTGTGTATTATGTATGTATGTTATCATCCATTTTCACTAGTTCAGCTGAACCAATTTCAATGCAGTTACTATGTAAGGGTTTATTGCAATTCAGCTCGAAGTACCGACAACCAAAAGCGAACCAAACGGTTCTCGAGTGGCACCGTCGTTCAGTAAGCGAAGTGTATGGCGGCAGCCACTATTTGAAGTGACGACCTGGTAATACATGTAGGATGTTGATGGATGCAAATGGCCCAAGTACTTATTTTGTGAGTTTCCTTGGGCAAAGGCCTAAGTTTAGTGGATTCGTGAAAGGCTGTAACATTAATTATGTGTACGACTACAAATTTTATGTTTATTGACAACTGAGAAACGCGATTGTATTGAAAACCAACACATAAAAATTAACAGATATTATTTATTTATGGATACGTAGATGATTTAAATCAACTAGAAGCACGTCTCCAAAGCGCCAGATGAAACTTACAACCGCTCCGCTTAATGGATTCCAGTCTATACACGGCTACACGGTTTGAATTATATCTTTATTCCGTTCAGTTACTGCTCAAGCGTGAGTGCACGCCTTTACGTGGGTTATAGAATTCTGATGCAAATTCTATCATCTAAATATGCCTCCTTGAATATAAATATTGTCACTGGATTTTTATAAACGTGACTCAATTATATCTATACCACATGTTAAAAAATACAGTTTATTTGAGTTTTGGACAAATTACTTTTCAAATTGTTCTTGCTGCAAGTACTGCAAATAACAAATTTTTAAACGTGCGCATTAAAATGTCTTTTATATATATATATATATATATATATATATATATATATATATATATATATATATATATATATATATATATATATATATATATATATATAATTATTTTGTTTTGTTATAGTATTGTAGTTTAGTTTTAGTATTGTGGAACACTTTACCAATCTGTATTATTTGAGTGGCAGCTTCTCCACCATTATTTGCAATTCTCAACAACAACGTTTTTCTGTAACTATGACAACTTATAGGGAATAACGCCAACAAAATTAAAACAAATCAAAACAAATCCCCTAGAATTTTTTGTTTTATATTTTAGAAAGTTTTTAGGGCATGGCAATGTAAATAACATGTAAAATTGTAACTGTAATGTAGCATTTATAAGAAAATGTTTTCATGATATATAACATTATATAACTGCTATGTACCATACCATAGGAATAATTTGTGTGGCATCGTATTATTATCCACAAAAGTTCACTTTTACAGGACCTTTTCTATTTACAATTTTAAGCTGTTGTAGCAAGTCTGATATTTGAAAGATTTTTCAACACATCTCCATGTTTTTAGAGGGAGAGGGGCTTATGTTTATTAGTGTACTTTTAGGCTGTAGGTAATTGACGGAGGAACTTTTATTTTTAAATATCCAAATAAATCTACGGCAACAGTTGGGACAACATTAATTCATTATCCAGTGAAAAAAGATACGTACTTTGGTCTATTTTATACGTTTTTATTCATTACAATCACCAGTTGGTAGCGGACTACAAATCACACACGTTCCGCAACACAAATTGTACTGACGCTATTTTGTAAATACTTTTCACTTACCACGCGAGAATCGCTTTTGGTAAAATATTTCAGTAGTGATTTCACCTGCATTGTATAATTGTCCATTTCTTTAGCTTCAATTATTTTTGTCAGGATTAATATGAAAAACAACACAACAGTATAACGTCAACCGCTCTGATTCTCTTTGTCACAATAGTTTTATACAGTTGCGGAAAAATATTTTGCACCTTCTGCGGTACACGATGTCGATTTAATTATTTTGAATTTAAGCCAAAGCATATACTTAAAATGTATACAATGTGGCAATGGGCCGGCCATATAGCTCGAAGAACCGATAACCAATGCGGAAGAAAGGTTCTCGAGTGGCAGCCTCGTACCGATAGGCGTAGTGTAGGGCGACGCCCCACTAGATGGAGTGACGACCTGGTAAGACATGCAGGAAGTCGATGGATGCAGGCATTACTTGGGGGAGGCCTATGTTCAGCAGTGGACTTGGAAAGGGCTGTAATGATGATGATGACGATGATATACTTAAAAGTATTAATTTACAAAATACAAAAATGCATAACTCGTTAAAATAATTTCAAGAATCCTGAATCCTGACGGCCTGATCTCTCTCCGGTCGTGTCACGTTGTCGCGCCATCAGACTATGAGTCTAATTGTGAGTTTCTTGCCGCTTTTTGCCATAAGGTATCGCCACAGCAGGGACTCTTGAAGTTATAGACTGACAGTCAAATAAAAAAAAATAATCAAAAGTGTGTGTTACGATATTTAGTTGCTCGCACTTATTTTTCTAACGAAAACAAATAATGAACTACAACTAGACCTTGAAATAGCTGGAGAGTCAATTTGTTTTAAATTAAAAAGCATCACATACATTTCCTTCCTGCAATAGACGTTTAACATGATGTTGATTTTTACGACTGATGGAGATCGGATATTAGCTGTCGAGAAAGAATCCATACAATATTTTTCCACAGCAGGAAATTAAGATGACTTGTAGTATTATTCGTGTCATGTTACACGCCCCTGGGCCCCCTATGTTTATTTTACCGATATAAAATAATCTTTTGTAAGCAAGACAAAATAACAACTATTCAAAGGCTATTTTGTTGTTGTTTTTGGCTTACATACCCGAGGTAATTTTATTCAAGAAAAAAAAATATCATTAAATCGGTTTACAATCGACAAAGACGGTAGAACTTTCATTTTTATCTTTCACACTTTAGCTTTAATAAGTGGTTCATCTCCATTACTGCTTAGAAGTCTGTCTGTTTAAGTACCAGCCTCTGTTGTGTTTCGGTCTGAAGAGTATAGAAAGATAGTATAATTACAGACTGTGAGGCATTCCGTCTTAGACATCAGAAGTGACAATGCATCTGTAGCCGTCTTGAAAGTTGATAGCAGGTGTGAACAGCAGTGGCACTTAACATCAGGTGAACTGTGAGTTTTTTTGTACCTCATAATAATGTCTTGCAGACTGAATTTTGGTCACGGCGGCCGGTCTCGACGAAGACTGCGTGCGCAGCGTGTATGCGCAAGCACAGGTGTACTCTCAATACCCTTACTCTAGTTTTTGTTGGCGCAAACTGGAATTCAAACCGGGGACCTCATGATCAGTAGTCACGTTTACGATTACGACATTATATTATTTTTCATATCTTATAAAATATTAAAGTAAACGCAAGTAGATGAAAGTGATAACTTTTTAAAGAGAAGAAAATAAAACAATAAGTGAAATAAGTAGAAGAGGATAACAAAAATAGGATTGGATTTGGGATTTGTATTTGGGATGTGTATTTAGCAGGGATATTAGATATGACAAGGATATTGTTTGAGATATTGAGTTTTATTGCATGTAAATAGACTAAATGGGGCTCTACATTCTATTGTAGGTAGTCAGAATGTGACTAAAAAGGCACGTAGGGCAATTTACAGGCTGTTATGTGTACTTTCCCACCTTAATATATGTTAATGAAAGTTGGGTATAGCAGAAGAAGTAAGAAAGTAGAATATATGCTGTAGCATCGTGGTCATTAAGGAGTATATTAGGTAAAAATTTAGTAATAAGTGAAAAGTGTGGTTTGTAAGATGATGCTGTGATCAAGATTAATAAAGGAATGCTTCGGTGGTTAGGACATGTAGGAAGAATGAACGAGGAAAAAGTGTCCTGACACACCTCTCTCGCTTTATTCATATCCATATATCAGTACGTATACATGTTCGGCAATTAAGGGAATTCATGGTCTGGTCTATCTTCATTTGCTCGATAAGTTACCATCTAAGAAATATATCCCTTGCCGACTCTGCCACTCACTTCTACAGCAGTTTCGTTTGTCACTCTTTCCTTTACGTGTCCAAACCACCGCGTTCATGTCTCAATCCTATAATAATTCTTAATAACAATTTTACGCATCTTCTTAAAAACTAAATCATTTCTCTTATATCCTAATTTCTCACCCTATCATTCACATTCATCCCTAACATGACCGTATTTTACAGCATTCATTAAACCCTCATTATTCAACTGCACCATACAATTTTCACTACAGTACTTGATCTAAACATATAAATAAAATTCAAGAGTCTGTCTGTAATATTACTGAAATAACTGGCTTTTAACAGGCTCAAGATTTATTTTCAAGCTACTAAAACATGAATAACTGTCTGCATGTATGTTTGAGCTGATCTTTAGAACGGCTAACCCGATCGCGATGAAGCTTTACGAACAGATAGAGAGCAATACCACGACGATTCTAGACTATATTTATCAGAAAAAGTTAAAGACTTTTATTGTGCAAAAACGAAAACTTAATAAAACAAATGGTCTTTGATCATCTTACATCTAAATTACGCCAGTAGATCCTATCCAGGCAAAACCGAATCAGATCGCTAACTCATTATAAAATAAATATAATGTATGTTTTTTTAGTTGAAAATATTAAAAAAAAGAAAGTTGTAAAAAAACACCGTTTATCAGTTATCATCATTTTATTACTATCGCGTAATATTACCTCAAAACTGGCTACTATCCTCACGCGTCTGTCGAAACAGAACGTTATTGCGGTTTCGTAAATACTTTTCACATTACACGCGCGACCGCACCATTTTGTCGCCTTCTGTAAAAATGCTTCACCGTTCATTACTTCCCCCATTGTGCGAAGGACCGGTTTTATGTTTTCGATTACTTGTGCGAACCACAAACGACGAAAAATCAAATGCGTGTCAGATTATGAAATTTATTGACACTGGGGGGCGCTCTATTTATTTTTGAAATTCGAACCTGTACTATGTAGGATGATTCTTTAGGTCATCGTTTTGGAGAAATATCGCAAAATATTATTAAAATACGTTTGTATTGATGCATTTCACCTGCTCTTAGAGCCTTAATAATAACATTTTAGAAAGGATTTTCATAATACTTTGTTAAAATTAATTTTGGGAGCGTTTCTCTTAACCTTTTATTTTATTAAACGCACGGACCTGTAGTGTTGCGATCTAATGCTTAGCCACTGCGGCACGGAGCCTTCGTAAAAGTAATTTTCTGGTCGAGCGAACCAATACGAGTATGTGCTGCAGCCATATTCGACTGCGTCGTGGTATTGCCCCATTTTACTAGTTGCTTGCACTCCGTTTCTTCCTGCAGTCCGTCTGCGATACTCTTACCTACACCTGCCGCCAAATAGCAGTGCGTGTTTCAGCCTGAAGCATAAAGAGTACCAGTAAACTAACAGGTTGTGAGGCATTCCATCTTAGTCCTCAGAGTTGGTACTTGTAGCCGTCTTCGCTTGAAGTTGGTTGCAGGTGGTCATGGGCTGCAGCAGCCATTTATCATGAGGTAGGCTGTAAGTTGATTTGATACTTAAAATTATAGTAAAGTGTAGGGATTGATTAAGGCAAGTTTGATTGCTAGGACTTAGGAGCTTTATCCGAATAATTTTTATGTGCTCGAGAAACTCCAAGATATTCTCAAATTGTAAAAAATTAAAAGTAATTTAAGACAAATGACAAAGAATGTTATCTGACGGCATAAGAAAATAAGTCAGAAAATGAGCACACAATTCATCTGACAGTGACTTGGTGCTGTGTACCATAGACATATAAATCTACCCTCAATCGATTAAGAATCAAAATGCAGATGCGCTGTAGTCCTTATGGACTAAGATGACACGCTGCGTTTTCAGTGAAAAGGTTCTACGGTTCTCTACACCCACCATACAAAACGCCGATTCTTTATGCTGCTATTCTACGCTGGTATTCTGAAAGAGCGAGATCTTTCCTCGGCCGAGCCAAACCTTTATGTTACAACCATAATATAGTACGCAGTGTGATTTTACCACGTATAGCCTATTTCCTGTTTCAGTTGCCCCCTATTACCTTATATAACACCAACGGAATAAAATGGTATATTGTATTTATCGTACGCGACAACTACACTGAGAGATAAATTTTTAGACACTTATAAATTTTAAAATATCTTAGTATTTAGAAAAACTTTTTTAGAAAAAATTAATAACATTAATATGTCAACGAAATAACAACTAACTTACAACACTGAAGAAAAGACAGTAATATATTATCAAATAAAAATCAGTAATATAGATCAGTGTATGTATTATAAACTATTTCTGAGATAGTCATTCTGAAATACGTATTGTATTATGAAAACTAAATGAAAAAACCGGAGTCGAGCCGGGCCTCATAACAAAATTCACAATTTTCTGTAATTTACACGTAATACTTCTTATACAGTGAAAAATTTTTGTGTTTTATGAGTGTGAAGTGTATTTTTTTATAGAATAAGAGTGACAAACGCGTGTACCCACCACCTGATAGTAAGTGGAAGCATTGGCCTATAGATATTTATCTTCAACAAAGAACCAAAATTCAGCTGCGTTGTCTCCCTTAAAGACTAAGACAGAATGCTTCGTTTCTAGTACAATTGTATTATTTATTTATTTATATTTCCTACTAACATCTACCATTACAGGGAAAACCTAAATCGATAAATGTAGCATCTCAATTCAAAAAGTAACAATTCAAATGGTAAAAGTTTACTAATTACAACATAATAATTAATTTAAATTACAATACATAATAATTAATTTCAGTGACAATACATTACAATCAATCGTATAATACAATTTAAGAATAACATATTGTAAATAATGTCACTTTTGCGAACTCATTCCGTGAACACAAAAATGAGTCCAACTTCTCCGCTACCAAATTTAGTATGTGTATCGTTCGCGTGAGAGGGGTATTGCGAACCAGTTTAGTCCTGCCGCGTGGCATCGCGAGCAAGCTCGGCCGCCGTCGCCGCTGTACATACCCATCGGGCACGCATAAGCCTATCCACTGCAGCACACCCGGGTTGTTGATGTAACCACGGAACACCCTTAAAATGTAGGTTACCAGCGCTAGATCTCTTCTAGTTTCCAACTTGTTGTATCCAACCATACTTAAAACAAACAGGGTTGGATACATCAAGGGGTAGGATGGATAAACCCCATAAAGCTTATGATATATAAATCGCGTGAATTTATTCTGAATGCGCTCCAGCATATGATTGTATATATTTTCTTGTGGAGCTCATATTGCCGAGTTACACTCCAGCTGACTCCTTACTAGAGCATCATACAGCACTGAGATTGCTTTAATGTTGGTAAATTTTACTGCTCTGCGAAAGATAAACCCTAGTCGTATATAAGCTTTCTTACATATATTCATGATGTGCTCCCGGAATATCAATTAATTTGACATCCATCTGGACTCAAAGGTTCCGGACTGATTCCTCCCTCTTCATTAGCTCGCCATTCACCTTATAGTTGTAATGGAGTAGTGCCCTTGCACGACTAAATGATAGAATAGAGCGTTTTGAAATATTAAACTGAAGTTTATTTTTGTGGCTCTTACTACTTACTACTTGGTCGATATCTTGCTGAATGTGGCGACAATCATCCTCACTCTCGATGGCTAAAAGCAACTTTAGGTCGTCTGCAAATAACAGACATTTAGCCTCTCTTACTACTTCGGGTAAATCATTAATCATTATGTTGAACTCTACGGCCCTAAATTACTGCCTTGACTCACATCAGACCTAGTAAAATAAGGCTGCGACCGGTACCCGCCATACTTCACATGTTGTTCGCCATACTTCAACTGTTTTCTATCTCTCATGTAACTTGCAAAAAAATTAAGCAGTTCAGGTGTGCCGCCAGCTTTCGCCATCTTTGACAGTAGGATATCGTTATCTACCAAGTCGAACGCCTTTCTAAAATCAAAGGCGGCATCTACCTGCAACCCTGCATCAACATGAGGAACCAAATACGTTATGGCATTTAAGAGGTTACTAGTTGTGCTCCTCTCTAGCCGGAAGCCGTGCTGGGCGTCCGATAACTGTTTGTTTCACTTCTTTCACCATGAGAAACACAGCAGCTCTAGGCTGATAACTTACCATGGTATTGTGTAAGAGCGTGGCTCTACCCAGATCGAACTGGCCCATTCTACAACATTATTTAACTGCAGCATACAACAGCAGCTACGACGTATAACATTAATGAGTTTAAGCTCAAACTCGAGATTGTCTTTGAATACGGCAACTGATGACACCGAGGTGTGAAACATAATAATATAATAAAATTATAGTTAGAATAAACGCAAACGTAAAACGAAATAAATCAAGTCACTTAAATCCTTAACGGACAGTAGTATTTCCGTATAGATTTATAAACTGCAATCCGGGAATCGATTTCGCACCATTATTTGAAACGTTTCCAGAACTGGATTTAATTCACGCAATCTGGATTGTGTGTCGATGCAATGTGCATTCATTATTTCGGAACTGGTCGACCGGACCTTGAAAAAAAGTTAAAAATATTTTACTAAGTAGTTTTTTGCAGCAAATATGTCATTTAAATAGTTTTTACACGAATTCGCAACGTCAAAGTCAAAGGAATGTCATAGAATAGATCTTTGAAAGTCATCTTTAGGTTTATTTAATAATTTTTATTTTATTTTGAAAGCATTTACGATGTATTTAATTTTAAAGTTGGCGATCATAATCATTTAAATTTTCAAAACTTTTAATAAAACTTGTGATAAAGTTCTTAATATAATTGTATAGACGGTCTTAGTGATAAATATTTTATGTTGTCTGGCTTTTAAACAGTATTTAAGGGGATATAGTAAGTCAGCTCAAATTCTAATTTCGCCCCCCACTTCCCCGCACGTCGTATGCTATGCACCGACATGTTTGTAATCACTAATACTGTAAGTAGATAGGTCGTTAGATACTTATTTCATTAGGTTTATCATATGTATGCCTGTTTCTTAACGCCCACCGAGGCGCTTCTTATTTTTATCACGGTTATTTCCCATTTTGCAATCTTCTAGGCACTGAAAGTGGTTACGTAACTCGAGCTGAAAAGTCTCGGGATTCTGGATTAAAGCACGAGGGGGACGGAGCGTTGACTTCATTAGACGAGACCTCTCCAACTTAACGATTAGGTTCAGTGTGCCTCTAACCATTCGGTGATCGCTGCCAGTTTTCACCCTTGCGATCACTGAGACATCACTGAACAGTTGGCGTCTGGTCGTCATAATGAAGTCAATCTCAGTTTTTGTCGAACCGTCGGGGCTCGACCAGGTCCACTTCCTGTGGGGCCGCTTCTGTAAGAAAGAGTTCATCATAAAGAGTCCCTCTTTCTCCATAAAGTCAGCCAGCTGCTGGCCCCTACGGTTCCGTTGCCCTACTCCAAATTTCCCAAACTTCAGCTCACCGCCTTCTCTTGTGCCTAGTTTTGCGTTGAAGTCTCCCATCAACACCGTGTAGTGGGTTTTGGAGGAATGCATGGCTCTAGAAATATCCTCATACATTTCCTCCACCTCCTCATTGGGATGTGCCTAGGTTGGTGCGTAGACCTGTATGACCTTCAGCGAATACCGTTTGGTGATTCTGAGTATCAGGTACGCGACCCTAGTCGACACACTCCCAATCTTTACAACGTTGTTGACGAGAGACTTGTGGACGATAAATCCGACACCTCCTTGGTACAGATGGTCGCCCTCCCGGTGATAAAACAAGTTGCCGGACTCGAGGATTACCGTGTCCTCCCCCCCCTCTTCGGACCTCAGATAATCCAATAATATGCCAGCGCAACTTGTCTACCTCTTCTTCCATCCATATATTTTATATACTCTAAAATATTACCCTCTTTGGGAATTTGCGTAAAAATGTAAGCCAAAACATACAGAGGCGATATTGCTTTTGCTATAAAATAGTAAAAAAAAAATGATTCGTTGATATGTTTTCCGCTCCATTGTGTTTGATATTCCAGAATCAATTTCCAAAGAGCTGTACAATGAAGCTTTTGGTTTTGCTATTGCTCTTTCTTTCATAGGAAAATTCAATTTTTTTTTAAAGAATAGGAGTGACAAACGAGCACACAGTCCACCTGTTGGTAAGTGGATGCTGTGGCCCATAGACATATCTACATCTATCCTGAATTGAGAATTAAAATCTAAATGTGTTGCTACTACTGAGGACTAAGAAGGAATGCCTCGTTTCCAGTAAAAAGGATCTTTTGTTCTCTACACTCGGCATACAAACACAGCAGCATTGTGCTGCTATTTTACGCTGGTATTCTGTGAGAGTGTGGTCCTACCCCAGTCGAGCTGATGCATTCGTGCTAAAACCATACTATAGCTACAATATGGCCCTACAACGTAATTTTTTTTGCATTGAGGCGTTTCTTAAATCGATTGTAAAGGCATTTATTGACTATATATATATTCATATTATGATAAGTAATGAATTCAAATTATAAGTATATGAATGCTTTTGCCTCCTTTCATGCCTTTGAGTTAGTCTGAGTGGGTGATACCCACTTACTGATTTCTTTACTCTTTTATTTTTATTTATTTATTCTTAAAAAGAGTGTACAGTCTACAATTTTCTAATTATGCCAAGGTGTAAGCTGGTTTGTCGGCAACAAACTATCACCACATAGCAGTGTTCGCACTTCTGTGTTCAAGTTTGAAGAGAATAGAGAGCCAGCATAGATGTGCAGGCTGTGAATCATTCCATCTTATTCCCCAGAGGTGACAACGTATCTGTAGAATTCTTTGTTTAAGGTTGGCTGCAGGTGTCCATGGACTGCAGTAGCCACTTACAGTCAGGTAGATTGTATATTCGTTTATCACTTCAGTTGTCTATATCTTTTTTTTTAAAGAATATTAACAATGCTCTAAAAATTACTAATATTCCCCTTAAACATTCGTCGTAAGCTTAAATTGCTTGTACATATAAATATAATTGAAGTGTTTGTCTGTAATATTGGAATAACTGGCTTTTCATAATTTGAATGTTGTAAAGACGTAAACAACCATTTTAAAACTTTTATATATAGATAGCTGAAACGATTGTGATACAATTTAACGAGCAAATAGAGTTCAGCTGGGCTATATTTAATATGGAAAACTTAAATTTTTTTAAAAAAATTTCATCTGTCTTTGTTTAGCTTAGATGTAAATATCACGAATTTAATAGACCTTATTCAGACGAAGCCGGGGCGGATCGCTTGTATGAAAAAATGTAACTCTTTTAAATTTAAAAAAATAATCACATCACATAGATATTGGTGGATGAACAAAATATATCTCTAATATTTGATAATACCAGCTGCACTTCTTATTACAAGTATATTAAGTTTTTTTGTTTACTCATCTATTAGAAAGGATAACTCCAAACCAAAAATTTTTCGTATCTTAAAATTGTATTACATATAATTTTTTTACAGAAAATCTTAGTCGTTATATATGCTATTAAGTAAGTGGAGAAGTCACCACCACATCCAAAGCAGTAAAGGCAACTCCTCTAAAGTAAGTAACCACACGAAGATTTCCTTTACAGTACGGTACGTGGTAAGCTCAGGATCTAAACGCTCGGTGTAAATTTCACAGTACGCGAACGGCCCGGGTTCGATTCCCGCCGGCACCAATGAAATTGTTAACAATGCTTTCAAGTGCTGATTTACTGCGTGATTGGCGAACAAGAAAGCCATTGTGAGGAAACCTGCATATCTGAAAAATAAGAAAAAAAAATTCGTAGACATGTAACGTGGTAAATCAGTACTTAAAATTGCACATAATAATTTAAGCGGTATTGAAGTAATTCGATTTAAATATGGTAAATAAAATTTAAGTTTTTAAAATGTTAGAAATCAAATACATGACTTTAAAAAAGTATAACTACTTATACCATTATGTATTCTGTGGTATAACGCAAAAATGAAACAAATTATCCTACACCTTTAAACGAGCAATTCTTGTATATATATTTTTATTATTGCCTTAAAACAAAATTTAGTGTCCAGTGACCCAAAATTTTATGAAAATCGTTGGAGCCGTTTCCGAGATTCCGATTATATATCTTATATTTATATATAAGATATATAATCTGATCTTGATTATATATATATATATATATATATATATATATATATATATATATATATATAATTAGGGCCCCTGGACACTAAATTTTTGACACAGTTTCGGGGGCAATAAATCGATCTAGCTAGGATTTATTTTTAGAAAATGTTCTTTTGTCCGTGTTTTCAGGAAATAAAAAAACTGATACAATATAAGAAGGTAAATTTTGACAGATCAATAACGATCGTAATAGCTCAGGTGGAATGTCGGTCGGGCGTGATACCGGAGTTCCGTGGTTCGCGTCCTGTCTCTGGTCCGGCATTTTTTCCTTTTTTTTTCAAGTTCCCTTCTTTTTGTGAGAAAATCTATTATTTTAAGGCCTTTTTTTGTATTTTTTAAAATACGAAAATTTTAATAAAACTAATTGCACTCATGACTTTTTATTCAAATAACCAGTTCAGTTTTTTCTATTCTGTCAATAAGATCAAAAAATATTATTTATGTTTCATCAGTATGTAATTTGTAAATGTAATTTCAAAAAAAAAGGAGCAAAGATCGGTCATCCGGGTACTGTAATATAAATGGCAAGCCAGCTACGAATATACGTGAGCAACGTAGGCGTAGCGTTTGCGTAGCTGACTACGATTTTGCTACAGCGCAGTGCAGTGCTGAGAAGAATGCTAGTAAGCACTATAAATTCCCGGAATACATAGTCTAGCACCAAGTTCAAAAACGTGTTTATTCTTGTTCACACTCCTAAAAATATGTGCGATAGCTCATTCAATTCGGGATGATGTCTAGACAAAAGTATCTCCAGGAGTTATTAACACAAAATATTGCAATTTTTATTAACAAAGTAGAATGAAAAAAGATATTTAGTTTTTCGTTAATGACTCAAAAACTACTAATATATAAGATTACTTGAACAAAAAAATTTTAATAAGGAGGAAATTTTTAATACCAAAGTCACAACTTCCAGAATTCAAACTTCATTGTTCATAATTTTTCGTTAACGGCAAAAATAGTACATCGCGTGACCATTATGGCATGAGCATCGCCGCTGAAAACAGTACATCACATAAAATATTTTTTATAGTATTAAACATTAATTTAAAAATTTGAAAAATTTTGGTGTCATCGGGAAACTTGAAGAAATAAAGCCCCGTTGAAAAAAAAATATGTCGTTTTTCAAAAAGTTATAAGATTGTTAATTAATTATTTTTTCCATTCTCTGTTTTTACAAAAGTTGACATAAAAGTTTAAATAATTGACCTATATTTTTTACTTCTTGGAGTCTTTCTTATATAGATACCTAACAAGATCACGCGATCAAAGTTTATCAAAGTTTTATATTTTTTTGTTATAATTTTTTTAAAATATTAAAAATTTGTTGTTAATTTTTTGACAAAAGTCATATGTAGGACAGAATCATATCATTGGATCTGTAATTTTTCGGATTACAAGGTTAAGGTACTCTTTTGTAAAAAAAATCCGGACTATAGGCTATATACATTGATTTATAAATAACTCAATGGCTATATAAATCTTAGGCAGTACACTATAATCCTAATCCGACAAATTCGATAGTCTGACACTGCCCTGCAAAATGTTTGTCGGATTACCAATAAGCAATATAATTATATAACTATATATATATATATATATATATATATATATATATATATATATATATATATATATATATATATATAGTTATATAATTATATTGCTGTTTTTGTATCTAACAATGACATTAATTATATAATTAATCTTCGAGACAAATTTTTCTAGACGTCATTCTAATCGAATGAGCTATTGCACATATTTTTAGGATCGGGAACAAGATTTAACACGTTTTTGAACTTGTTGACTATAATAATATAGTGACTTACAGACACAAGTATATACTGAGTGATTTTTTTACCGTCTGGAAAAAATGGGGTGTATCTATTTGGATGCGTATTCTTTCAATTTGGATAGTATTTAATATATTTATTTATTTCGTTCAATTTTTTTTTATTACCAAAGGCTTATTTCAAAATATTATTAGTGGTAAATTAGTATTTATTGATAGATAAATTTCATTATATGTTAATGTAAAAGCAAAAATAATGTAAAATATCATCACCATAGAACTCTATTCCGTTCACCTATTATACCATAGTTTTTTTCCAGACGGTAAAAAATCATTCAGTACAGAACAAGCTAAAATTTGATTTAGTAAAATAAACATATTTTTTTCTTTTACAAGCTCCCAGTTCACCCAAAGGTAAGTGGATGCAATGGCTTATAGACAACTATATTTATCCTCAATTGAGAATCAATATGCAGATGCGTTTGTGACTGAGATGAAATATTTCGTTACCAGTAAAAGTGGCCTCGGTTTTCATTGCTTACCGTAACACGGCGTTGTGTTGCTATTTCACTCGTGCTATTTAAAGCGTGTCTCCGGTTTTGCTGACTTATCGTGCAACTATATCAACCATGATATAGTTGCAGCATGTCTCTACCACGTTGAAATCTTTCGTGAGGAGTAACATAACCAGTGCGAGAGTATCAGCTCTAAGTTAATGAGTTGGCCCATAGATATCTATCATGACTGTCTCGTTTGTCTAGTGGTTGTAGTAGTGCGACTGCTGATCATGTGGATCTGGGTTCAGATCTCAGGTATAGCCAAAAATCAATTAATGAGTTTTCCGTCAAAAAATTCTCAGTAGCTGCCCGGAGTCAGGAAGTTGGCGGTGTCTCACCCCAGTGGCTCGAAAAACGCTTAAAGCCGTTGGTCTTGCGGCTGATCTCTCTCTGGTTGTGTCGGTTTACCGTCCCATCGGATTATGAGAGTGATAGAATAGAGAGTGCAATTGTCCTTGCGCATATACTTGGGCACTATAACCCTGTCCTGCACCGATGGCTAGTCTCCGTTGAGGCTGGCCGTCGTGGCCGAAAGTCTGGGGGATATTATAATTATATCTATCATCTATTATCACGGCGGTCAGTTTTAGCGGATACTAGTCATCTGTGCAGGTCAGTATTATAGCACTCAAGTGTATGCGCAACCACAGGTGCACTCTATTCCATCACTCTGATAGTGTAATGGGACTGTAATCCGGCACGCCCGGAGAAAGATCAGATAATGTCCATGGCTTTTTCAGTGAACGAGTTTATAAAGCTAAAAATCCTCATCATCATTACTGCCTATTAAGGTCCACTGCTGAACATAGGCCTGCCCCACAGATTGCCTCATAGGGTTGGTATTAGCTATAGTTGCCCAGCAAGTGGGTTAGCAACCGCTTTTTATTAGCTTGAATTATTAACAAGAAGATGCTTCTGCTCATTTCATGTTTCAGTACGCCTCCGTCACCTCTTACGACACCACGCGACGATTTGTGATACTGGATATTCTTAAACAGCCACTATATGGTTGTAAATAATAAAGAAATGTAATACTTATCTCAATATTAAATTTGATATATATATTGTTACTATATTAAATTAAATAATTGTGTCAAACTAATAGAAATATCATTTTAGAAAAGAGTTATTCTTCACTAAGGAGAGGCGATAGGGCTGCGGATGTTTGCCTTAGAAATTCAATTTAAAACAAAGGAAGCAGATTTCGTCTAAGACAAGTTTAGCTTAATATGTTTTAAATGGGTTAAGGTATCATCCATTTTAGGTTTTGGACCAACTTTCCCAAAAGCTGTATTTAACAGCTTATTGCTGGTGTGTTTAGTATGGTGAGTGTAGAGAACCGGGGACTCTTTTTAATGAAAATGAGGCATTCCATCTTAGTCATCAGAGAGAACAACGCATCTGCATTTGGATTCTTAATTGAGGAAAATAAATGAAGATATTTATGGGTCACATCATCCACTTACCATCAGGTGGACCTTGTGCTTGTTTGTCACCCCTATTCTATAATAAAAAATGAAAAATATTCGCTAGCTTGAGCTAAGAGTTAAAGAAATATCCTCTTAGATAGTGACGTAGTATGAGTAAACGGCGTCTTTGGCTGCTCAGGAAAAAATCCTCCGCTCCTAACTGCTCGCTCTCCTCTTTTTCAAATATCCTTAAAATAAAGGTTTTTGGAAAGTTGGTGCAAAGCCTAAAATGGATTATATCTAAAATCATTTAGAATATATTAAGCTAAGCTTGTCTTAGACGAAATCTGCTCCTTTTTTAAAATTGTATTTCTAAGGTTTTTAACAATAAAACCCTTTTTTCAATTAATTGCTAATAGTATCCAGTATGTAACATAATATGTTATAATTTTTATTTATTTTCTAAATATGTATATGTGTGATTACTCAAACAAAATAATTTCTCAGTATCTTCATCGTCAGAAAGAAATTGAAATTGAAATTGAAATGTATTTATTTGAAATGTATTTATTTAACCAAAAAAAACATTACATAATTAAGCAATACATTGGTTTCTGCACTAAGCTCTAGGCTTGTATCGCAGGAACCAAGAACCTTGACTGACACCGTTTACACCGATAAATACATAGAACTCCGATTAAATTATAATAAAGCGAAAAATAAATCTTTTTTTTCTTTTTTTTTTTTTCTAAATAGCTAATTTACTCTAGGAGTGCTTGTGTGCGTGCGAACGTGTGTGTGTGCGTGCGTGTGTGTGTGTGGTGTGTGTGACTGTGTGAGTGTGTTTGTGTGTGGGGGGGGATCGTGATTGCGCGTGTGTGTGAGTGAGTGTAAGTCTACGCGTGTGCATGTATAGGGTCAACTAAGAAAGGAAAGTAAGTTTTCCGTTTCCTGATAAGAAGCATGTAGCAGCCAGGTTGTTATTTTGTGTTTGACTTTACTTGTGGGCAAAGACCTCAAATCAGGGAAGAGACAGCAGAATTTGTTGTAAATGCTAGGCAGAAGAAATGGTGAGTGGCGTTTGATAAAGCTACTGTGTGAGTTGGGAATCGGCACTCGAAAGATCCGACGTTGGCACAGGCTAAGGTAATTCGGGGGAATTTATTATTTTTCTGTGGGTTAGTATTACTGCCTTTAAAATGTAGATTTGGCGAACCCGTAGTACCTTACATTCCTTGTACAGTTCGTCAGTAGGAAATCTAAAGTTTTTAGACAGCATTACTTTTAGTACTGCTCGCTGGGCCCTCTCGACTTCAAGCATTTTTGATTTGATAGCTCCACCCCAAGCCAGCGTGCAGTAGTATAGAAAGGATTGGGTTAGTGCTTTGTAAACCATTTTCATTGTTTCTTTAGTAGCACAACGTCGTAAAGCTTTCATTATGTAAATGGTTTTCCTAACACTACCCGACAAGCGGCTTAGATGGTTTTTAAATGATAGCTTATCATCAATGATCACTCCTAGATACCTGATGTTATCTGTGTTGCTGATTATATTACATCCGCTAGAGGGTACTTCAGATACACAAGTGTGAATTACTAAGTTTACCAGCGAAAATGGTTTTGATGCGAGAGTTTTGTGAAAGGCTATGAACTTAGTTTTTTTATAGTTTAGAGTTAGTAAATTGGAACTTAACCATTTATTTAACACTACCATGCCTTTTTGAGCCGTCTCGAGTACGCTGTCCCAACTTAAATCATTAAATATAATGGCTGTATCATCCGCATAGCATATGACGTCTGCTCTTTGTATGGGTAATTCTAGGATGTCATTAATGTAAATGCAGAATAGGATTGGACCAAGAATACTTCCTTGAGGAACTCCAATACTGATTTTTAATTGCTTACTTGTATGTGAGCCCACTCTTATGCATTGACGCCAATTTAAGAGATAGCTACGAAACCAAGCCAACGCCACTCCTCTAATTCCTTTTGTTTCAAGCTTCCGCAGCAGAATAGGGACCGAGACGGTGTCGAAGGCCCTAGCAAGATCTAGGAAGATACCTAAGCAGCTGCGTTTATTGTCCAAATGTCTAGACACAGTATCTGTCAGTAGAACTACCGCATCCTCCGTGGACTTACCCCTCCTGAAGCCAAATTGATTTACAGAGAGCAGATTATTATTTTCTATAAAGTTGGTGAGACGTTTGCTTACCATTTTTTCCAATAACTTGGAAAATATACTTAGCAAAGATATGGGCCTGTAATTACTAGGACAGCTTTTATCCCCATCTTTGTGTATTGGAGTAACAACTGCTAATTTCCAACAATTAGGAAAAAACGCCACATAACAAGCTAAGATTAAATATGTGGGTAAGTGGATGCAGAACTATGTGTTTTATCTGTTTAATCAACCTTGGGGTGCAGCTGTCTATACCCGGTGCAGTATCGTTTTTTAGCTGGTCAATAAGCGTACCAACTTCATAAGGATCCGTTGGCTGCAGAAAGAGGGAGTCCTTGCAAAGCACTCTTGGTTTGTATTCTGCAGCTAACAGGTCTTCTTGGGTGTTTAATCTTCTGAGCGTGTCATCAGCCAGTTCTCTGCCAACTCTAGTGAAGTACTCGTTACAAGCGTTTAAAGAAGAATCAGGGTCTTTGTCTACGGACAACAATTCATTAGCCTCGGTAGTGTTGCGTGTGAGATTACATATATTTTTGAGCGTTTTCCACAACTTTTTTGGGTTATCTTTATTTTGCTGAATTTGATTATTCTCGTATTCGGTCTTTAATTTTCGTTGTAGCGCGTAAAGGAAGTTTCTGTATCGTTTATAAGTGATTTGGATAAATGGATTATCAGGGTTTCTCCTGGCTTCGAGATGTAGATTGTCACGGTGTTTTTGGCATCTCATTAAGCCTGGAGTTATCCATGGCTTTATAACTCGATCTGACCGTTTGGGCACCACATAACTTGTGTTTTCGTTTATTGCCATTTCTAAGATTGTGTTAAAATTATCAGCTGCCTCGTTAGCATCTTCCATATTCATTATCAATGACCAATCAGTCGACTCAAGCTTGTCAACAATCCGATTAAAATCCATTTTGACCTTACCGTGGATTCGAGATGGGTGATTCGCCTGGTTGATGGTAGTACCAAGTAAACAAATGTCATGATCAGTAAGATCTGTATGGCACACTATACCAACAGCGGAATCTGTACCCCTAACGAAGATGTGGTCCAGGCAGGCTGAGCCCCTGGTAGGCTCCGAGATAGCAGAGAGCAGTTGATGACTTGCTAACAAGCATAGATACTCGGAGCACTGATCATCAAGTGGGTCTCCGTTTATATTTATATTTAAGTCACCTGTCAACACCACGGCATGCTTGTTGTTAATTTCCGATAATGATTTATCGAGAAAGGCTATAAAGTTTTTCACATTATTAATAGAGGGAGACCTATATATCCCTAGAATAGTAATTTTATTATTTAAATTTAATTTTAGGCAATCGCACTGGTCACTTAACGGTTCTGAAGATATTACACTCCATGAATCTTTAACGTATGCGGTGACACCTCCACTTTTATTTAGGTTATTTTTTGTGTAAAAGGAAATATATCCTGGGATTTGTGGAATCGTGGGGTTTACACCAAGCCAACACTCCGTTAGTATAACCACATCTGGATCAACATTAAGTCGGGCTAACGAAATCAAAAAACCGTCAAAATTGCGTTGGAGGCTCCTAATATTGACATTTAAAACTTTAAAGTCGACACCTACGGGTAATAAATTACGACATTGCTCTAGGCTCTCAATGGAATGACACTTTACTGTCAAAGTTTCGTCTATATCAACATGTAAGTCACACATTTTTTCGCTTAATAATAACAAATAATTCTACTAACTGCAAGAGTGATTTTGGATAGTAGTCATTAATTGAGAGCCAAAACAATCGGGACTGATGATTGTGTAGTGTGGTGTTGGTGCGGTGCGTTTTGTGTGTGAAAGACATTGAGTTATATGTACTATGTACTAGTACATATAACTCAATGGTGAAAGTGTGTATGCATGTTCTAGTAATAGAAATTGTAATAAGTCTATTGTGTTTGATTACGGTAAATTTAACAAAAAATAAAATATCACTTTTAGGAGAGTTCGCTTGCTTTTTCGGGGCCAATTTTGGTATCCAGGTCTTCGTAGGAAAGAATACGGATAGCTGGTTTGTTCTCTGCTTGTTTGATATAGATCCCTCCGTTACGTACCCAACAGAATTGGAAGCCCAGGTTCTTTGCTCGCAGTCTTGAGTTTCGAAATAAATAGCGATTAGACTTGGTGAGCCGTTCGTTAATATATATATTCTGTGGTGAGCTATTTACAATGTTCTCAGATGACAAGCCTCGCCTGACCCTGGCTGCCGTTATAAGCTCATCCCTCTTTTTACGTCGCAGTAGTTTGACTATGATTGGGCGCGGGTGTTTGTAGTTGGGCATAGATGATTTTGAGCCTGAGGAACGTTTAGGGCCTACACGTACCACTTCATCCAGTTCATTTTCGGATAATTGTACTCCGAGCTTTTGACAAGTAGCGAGAACGATATGCGTGAGATTTTCGTTGTTTTCTTCAGGCATACCAATAATCTCCAGTTCATTTCGCATCGAGTGTTGGTCTTGGACGGCGATTTGTTGCTGTAACTCATTAACTAATGATTTTAATGAACTGATTTCCAAGTCTTTGGACTCAAGTGCCTTCGATAATTCACCTAGCCTCTCTTCAAAGCATTTGGTAATGGCTGATGTTTGCAATTTCAGTTCTTGGCGTACTATGTCTTTAACTTCGTCCCTGAAGTCGCGAATTTCCGAAATTAATGTAGTTAAGTCGACGTCTTCGTTTGAAAGCAGCTCAGAGCTTTTCAATTTTTGTTTATTCCCTCTTGTGGTGTTGACATTGAGGCTCATTGTATATTCGTCATTCAGGGAAGCCGCTGGGGAACGCACTGGCGTTAACAGGTTACTTTTTTTTTGGTAGGGAGCAAACACATGACGGGCAAATCCATTCATTTCTGTGCTTTTGCGATAGAGTGTTAAAGTGTTCCTCCGTAATATTAAGACACATTAAATCATATAGTTTATTACACTTGGAACATTTCATGAAGCCAAGATTGCGAATTTTGTTGTTACAACCGCTGCAAGTCGTAGACATTTTAAACGCAGGCCGCCAGTCCAGAGACAAAATAAATTTTAAATAAGTACGGTAGGCTTAGATAGTTTGAGCGAGTCGAAGTGCGTTAAACAGTGAGGGCGTAATGACTCACCTCACGGCCGATGCAGTCGGTGTACGGGTTGTCCTCGGTCAGTGCCGTTCCAGCCGATATAAATATTTAGAAATATTTTTTTGCTTTTAACCAGATGGACCGAAAAAATTTCGGGAACTAATTTTCACTACAATCTTTGTTCGTTTGTCTTCTTCAAATTAGTAGTAAGTTTGACGTTAAATAAGCACTTTGATTATGAGTATTCACTAAAAATTACGGAGCAAAGTATTACAGGTGTGTTCTCAAACGAGTACGTTCAAAAATACATAAAATACTACGCATATTTAAATTTAAGAAACTAAAAAAATCAAGGGAATGTTGTGTTTATGTCGTCTTAAAAATTAATATAATAGCTTAAAAATAATAATATAATTAAAAAAGTATTATTTATGCAGCTGTCTCATCAACTATTGGAATTAGGGTGAACAAAGCAAATTGCTGACGAATATTTTTATTTTTAAACGAACCAAAATAATGCACCATTTTTGCTAATGCATTATTGTTTTCGTTAGAACTGATTAGTTTTTAGAATTACGGTCCACGTGTACGGATTAACTTCCGGGAACTCATTTAGCAAAAGCCGCCTTGTGACCTAAATAAAATTTGAACTTTTTTGACTCTCAAGTAGTGCCTAGTGAATAAAATTTTATTCAATAGAAATGAAATATGTATACATATGAACGAATGAATGAATTTGCACATAGTTAAGGAACAAACAGCTTAGTAAATCACTTAAATCGTTATTTATTCTCACTAATTAGGATCAGTACTGGAGTAGTAGGGCGAATTTGTCACATATTCAGACCCTCAGTAAGTTAAACCTCAATATTTCGGCATGGAATGTGTGAAATACGATGCATCGAGAAAACAAGTATCCTTTTCACTCCACGGGTGTACAAGATTTAGAAAATGAAGATCCCCCACGAAAGATTCAGTTCTGTCGCTTTTTGCTTAGTAGTGATATTGAAGATAAATCGTTTTTTGAAATCATCTTGTTAATCTACCTAGGTAAGTATAAAATTTCGATTAAGCTAAATACATTATACTAAAACAATAAACGTGGTCAATGCGTTGTTACGCAATAACAATTTACGAAAAACAGAATACCTATACCTACTCTCTCTTTGCCTACACCTACTCAACAAATTCAACGTAAGTTCACAGATTTAAAATTGTTAATAAAATGGGCATAACATAACTGACGTCCGACGACTCTGCGCACGCACATATATTATGTATATATAATCTAATATTATCACTTTCAGTCTCTTCTTCTACCTAGTATACTAATTTAACTATTATTTTTCTTTCTACATTGATTTTGCGCTCGTCCAACTGCCCGACTCCCCCGTCTTCCCCCCTCCGCAGATATGTTTGCTACGTATTGCTACTCCCACCTAGCGGTGAATCGACGCTCGCTGTATTAACGTGGTTTTCTTGATCCCCTTGTTTCAGGCTCAGGCCGCGAGCCCTAAGTCAGACGAAGCTGTAAGAGTCGCATAGACTAACAGCGTTAACATCCAGAAACTAGAACTCCTCTTAGTTTTACAGTCTGTCGGTCTGTTTCAAGACAATATCGGTGTGTTGCGTCAATTTGATATTCAATTAACTAACGACAATGTCTGGACGTGGTAAAGGCGTTAAAGTGAAGGGAAAGGCAAAGATCCGTTCGAATCATGCCAGTTTACAATTCCCTGTTGGACCGATGAAGTTTTTGAAAGAAGGAATTACCAACTTTTATAACCTCCACCGATGACTAATGACTGCAATCCACACTGGAAGAAGAAAGTGTCATTTCAAAGAAAATTTTCGGTAAACGTGTGGGCAGGAGTAATCAGCCGAACGTTGATTTGTCCCCACTTCCTACCAGATAATTAAATTTTTAATAGGAGAGGGGGCAAACGAGCATATACCGGATGGTCAGTGATTACCGCCGCCCATGAACAGCTGCAACACCAGTCTCTTTTCTTGAAGGTCCCTAAGTCGTATCGGTCCGGAAAAATTTCAGGTTGTAGTCGATTCCACAAGAAAGTTGTGCGAGGAAGAAAACTTGTGCTCGCACACTCGCACAGTGGTGAACTGCCAGGCATTAAGGTGGTATGGATGGTATCGCGAGTTTTGTCGCGATGTGGGACGGTGAAATTATGCGGCTGGAACGCAATGCAAGCACGCACAACGTGCCTCTTGTTGATTCAAATCAACTACGTATCTATAAATAAATAATGCATATTAATATTTTTTTGTGTTGGTTTTCAATACAGTCTTGTTTCTCAGTTGCCAATAGACGTTAAATTTGAAGTCAAACACATAATTATTGTTACAAACTTTCAAAAAACAACTGAACTTAGGCTTTTAATGCAAGGAAACCCACAAACTGCGGTCTTGAGCCATCTGCCCATCAACATCCTACATGTATTACCACGTCGTCACTTCAAATAGTAGGTGACGCCATACACTTCGCTTATTAAACGTAGGTGCCCATAACCTTTCGGCTCTATTCGTTTTCGGTAGTCTGTTCTTCAAGCTATATGGGAATCCTAGTACGGACACCAGTCTCTCACAAATTAATTGTAACATATTAATATTAAGTTGTATGTTTATATTTATTACTAAAATTTTGAGGGGAAAGAATAAACTTATTATTATTATGTGGGGTATCTATATAGTTTTCTCATCTGGTTGGGATGTATAAATATATAATTATAAATGAAAATGAAAAGATAAATATACATAAATATTAATAAAATAAAATAAATACAAAAATACATAAATAAATAAAAGCCCAACCAGATGGAAGCCCTCGGCAGGGGAGACCAAACGGCCGAGGGTTAGGGGGAAAGGGAAAGAAACCGGCGGACGATGCGGGCAGTATCAAGGAGCACCGCCTTCTGCATTTGAGCCCGGAGCGGTCCGTCACGGAGTCCCAGTCGCCTCAGATGACCAGAGAGGCTAACTGGGATTAGCCCATTCGCAGAGACGACTACAGGAATAATTTCGGTCGGCATACCACCCCACATGTCGGTCACCTCGTGAGCCAGGTCCAGATACTTTGATTGCTTATCTGTTTCGGCTTTCACGAGGTTCTCGTCATACGGGATGGTAATATCGACCAAAAATATTCTTGACTGTGCCCGGTCCATCAGCACAATATCAGGTTTATTCGCAAGAATAGTCCTGTCTGTGATGATGGCCCGGTCCCAGTAGAGCCTGGCGCGGTCATTTTCGAGCACGGCTTCCGGCAAGTACTTGTAATACGGCACTTTCCGGTCCACGAGACCGTATTTCAGAGCGAGCTCCTGGTGTAGAATTCTGGCTACTAGGTTGTGCCTGTGCAAGTACTCAGAGTTAGAAAGCGCCGAACAACCGGAGATGACATGCCTTAGTGACTCCCCGGGATGGCGACAAGCTCGACAGACGTCGACGGTGCCATCCTTTAGGATGTATCTCCGATAGTTGTTGGTCTTAATAACCTGATCTTGTATTGCACAGACAAAACCCTCGGTTTCCCCGAAAAGGTCACCGAAACGTAGCCAGTTGAGGGAGGCGACTGTATCTACGAAGAGCTCATGTAGAGCCTTGTAGTACCTCCCCGTGGAGCTCCTTCTCCTTCCATACGGTCTCCCGGTCGGGAATGCTAAGCACTGCCGGGTCCTGCCATTGCTCGTTGGCTAAGGATAGAGGGGTAAGCCCTTTATCACTAGAAATGACGTCATTATAGAATGGATCATCCGATCTCGTCAAGAAGTATTGACGGAGACTGCACACTTCGCGATTATGCATGGTGAGCGCGCTCAGAAAGCCACGCCCACCATGCTTTCGCGGCAAGTACAGCCTCATTACCGACGATCTCGGATGATGCATCCTATGGGACGTCATGGTAGTGCGGACTTTTCTATCCAGGGCGTTAAGCTCAGTCTGAGTCCACCTGAGTATGCCAAAGGTATACATGAGGACAGGCATGACCCAGCAATTATATGCGTGTGACTTATTCACACCGGACAAAAGGCTGTTAAGCACTTTGGTCAAGCGTGCATAAAACACGTCGCAAACTGACTGTTTCATACCAGCCTCATCGATACCGATGTTCTGTGACATACCCAGGTATCGGTATGTTTCAGCCTCGGAAAGGGTCCTTAAGTTGACGGGCATAGACAAGTCTATGCCCTCAGAGTTAGACAACCCTTCCCCTCTCAACATGGAGGACCGCACACTTATCCGTCCCCAGCTCCATTCCAATGGAACTGCTAAATTCACAAGTGATGTTTAGCAGTTCCATAAGATGGGAGCGACTGGAGGCGAATAACTTGAGGTCATCCATATAGAAAAGGTGGGTCACTTTTGTCCCTCCTCTCCGTAGCTGAAATCCCCTCCCGGAGCCCTCCAGTAAGGTACTGAGAGGGTTTAGAGAGAGGATTATTATTATTATTATTATTATTATTATTATATGGTGAACCCTAACATTGTGACTGCAGTACGTTGGGTTACGCTAGACCAGTGAAAAGGGATGAGTGACAAAATAAAGTTTTTATAAGAAAAAAGTCAACTCCAACAAAGTGAACGAAAAATAATAAAATAAGTTCCACATAATGGCTTCTAAAGTCCAGACTTCAAGACACTAGCATGTGGTAATTAAAATAATTACCATATTTGCATCATTAAGCTGCCATTTTACGTTGGTGTCAAAAGTTAATGTCTACTTCAATGAACGAGAAAAAGTCAAATAGATTTTAGATCATTGAAGTAGACATATACTTTTTTATTAAAAGTTTCATTTCTTCACTTATAATATAGGACATCCGAAATTGGTTAAGATATTTATTTACCAAAAACTATATCTGGGTTGCTAGTTACAATTTATTACGATATTACTTTTATTTGAAAGTAAAAATACGAATATTCCGACTTCAATGAAATGATAAACTTGTGTTTCATTGAAAATAAAAAAATTGTATTTTTTTTACTTTTTCATTGCAAATGGATCTGCGTTATCATGTTCGCTTTTGTTACAATTCAAAGAATCATTTGATAGACTGCTACTACTAGCTAGCATTTATGTCACCCTTTGTTTTAATTGTCACGGCGCTTAGGTCAGGTCAAGGTCGCTCAGTGAACTATCAAGAGAGCTATGCTCCAAACTGCATGTTGCTATTTCAGGCAGATATTCGGTTCGAGTGCGGTCTTTCACCTATCGAACCGATTTCCGTGCAGCTATAAAAAGTTGCAACGTAGTTTCACCATATCATTATGTTTGTTTTGGTCTGTAAGTCAATTTTGTAAGGGGGCAGCCTTGCTTGATATACATCTAGGGACGGGACACAATTATTCGATACAAGACACGGTTAAATAGCGCAAAATAGCAGCTTAATGCTACTGTGTTTCGTACGGCGACTGTAGAGAACCGGAGACCCGTTTTTACTGGAAATATGATTGGATTCCATCTTAATCCTCAAGGGCTACATTGTGTCTGCATTTTGATTGTTAACTGAGGATAGATGTTTATATGTATATGGGCAACATCATCCACTTACAATGACAGGTGAATAACTCATATGTGTTGATTAGTTACCATTATTCGATAAAAAAATAAATTGCAAAGAAAAGAAAATGAGAGTGAATGAAATTCAGAGTGGAACCATAAACGAGCTAACGAATGTAAAAACGGGACGTGTTTCTTTAGCATAATGAATGTCTGATTGAATTTACGCGCGCTGATATTGTGAAGTTATGAAATGGAATCACAGCTTTTTATAGAGAGATATTCATAATATATTTTAAGATTATCGTTATACGATTAACTGTTTTCAGTAGATGTCGTTAAAATCGACTAAGAAAATGCAAATATCTTGTGATCATTGAACAAAACCTCTTATTTTCATTAAAATAGTCAAAACAACTATTTCGGATTCTATTGATTGTAGATTTAGTACCTAACTTCTTTTCAAAAGGTCGGCAACGCACTTGTAATTCAGATCCCTGGTGTTGCAGGTGTTCATGGGCGGCGGTTAACACTTGCCAGCAGGTGAGCCGCATACTTATTTGCCCTCTCTTCTATAAAGTTTCATCACTTGTAACACTGTCGTCAACAAAGCTAGGCCTGCTAAAAATTTAATAGTCATTTCACGACATGGAACCGTTCCACATGGGCCTGCTTCTGATACATCGGTAAGGTTGTGCGGCACCCAACAGAAACCATTCTCACCCGATGGTGTTCGTTTAAAATTTCGTGAACGCTTCCATATTAAATTTTTTGGATATCTTTATACATGATTCGCCTGTACCCTTCATAAAAATATCACTGCTAGCACATTTCTAAAACGTATTGATACTCTTTGGACATTTAGCGCCCTAAGCGCCGTGACAATTAAAACAAAGGGTGACATAAATGCTAGCTAGTAGTAGCAGTCTATCAAATGATTCTTTGAATTGTAACAAAATTCAAAGAATCATTTGATGTAAAAATGCTATTTTTTTATTTTCAATGAAACACAAGTTTATCATTTCATTGAAGTCGGAATATTCGTATTTTTATTTGCAAATAAAAGTAATATCGTAATAAATTGTAACTAGCAACCCAGGTATAGTTTTTGGCAAATAAATATCTTAACCAATTTCGGATGTCCTATATTATAAGTGAAGAAATGAAACTTTTAATAAAAAAGTATATGTCTACTTCAATGATCTAAAATCTATTTGACTTTTCTCGTTCATTGAAGTAGACATTAACTTTTGACACCAACGTAAAATGGCAGCTTAATGAGGGAAATATGGTAATTATTTTAATTACCACATGCTAGTGTCTTGAAGTCTGGACTTTAGAAGCCATTATGTGGAACTTATTTTATTATTTTTCGTTCACTTTGTTGGAGTTGACGTTCTTTTTATAAAAACTTTATTTTGTCACTCATCCCTTTTCACTGGTCTAGCGCAACCCAACGTACTGCAGTCACAATGTTAGAGTTCACCATATAATAATAATAATAATAATAAGTCTATTCTTTCCTCTCACAAATTTAGTGATAAATATAAACATACAACTTAATATTAATACGTTACAATTAATTTGTGAGAGACTGGTGTCCGTACTAGGATTCCCATAGAGCTTGAAGAACAGACTACCGAAAACGAATAGAGCCGAAAGGTTATGGGCACCTACGTTTAATAAGCGAAGTGTATGGCGTCACCTACTATTTGAAGTGACGACGTGGTAATACATGTAGGATATTGATGGGCAGATGGCTCAAGACCACAGTTTGTGGGTTTCCTTGCATTAAAAGCCTAAGTTCAGTGGTTTTTTGAAAGTCTGTAACAATAATTATGTGTTTGACTTCAAATTTAACGTCTATTGGCAACTGAGAAACAAGACTGTATTGAAAACCAGCACAAAAAAATATTAATATGCATTATTTATTTATAGATACGTAGTTGATTTGAATCAACAAGAGGCACGTCTCCAAAGCGCCACATGAAGCTTTCAAATGCTCTGCTTAATGGATTCCGTTCTATAGAACACACACGTGTATACATGGCTACACGGTTTGAATTATATCTTTATTCCGTTCAGTTAATGCTGAAGCGTGAGTGCACGCCTTTACGTGGGTTATAGAATTCTGATTCAAATACGATCATCTCAATATGCTTCCTTGAATATAAATATCATCGCTGGATTTTTACATACGTTGCACAATTATAAGTGCACCATATGTTAAAAAATATAGTTTATTTGAGTTTAGACGAAGATATTGAAAAGAAATTTCCATCGATAGAAAAGTCTTTATTCAATTTTTCTTGCTGCAAATACTGCTAGTAATAAAGAGCTTAAATGTGCTATTTTCGATGACAGTCATTATAATTATTACGCGGAATATTAATATAATTATAGTTTTTTCCATCTGGTTGCGCTGAATAACGTATGAAAGAAAATAACAAATTTACATTAAATATAGTAAAATAAATAAAAACAATACATAAAACCCAAACAGAACGTATTCCTGAGCACCCACGCTCAAGAGTGGAGTAGCGTGGGTGCAAAATTCCGCTCAAGACAAAACCTGCTCGGGACAAACTGAGCAAAAAGACTAATGCGACCCCTGCCACGCTATCCGTGGATTTCTGCAACATCAGGAGGCTTCACTCGAAGCTAAATGCCATCCACTTCCACCTGGAGACTGCAAAGCCGGCCTTGCTTTTTCTGACCGAGATGAAGTTCCGTGCGTCTACGAGTGCCTCTATAAGTCCCATAGAAATAGCTGCAGATTCCTTGCTACAGCTGATCCCATCCATAGAGATCATAATCCTTGGCGATTTTAACGCCCATTACGCCGAATGGCTCGGTTCACGTCACGACTTTTGAATATGGTCTGACACAGCTGGTCAATTCGCCTACGTGGATTGGTGGTGGCGAATCATGCAACTTCCTTGTTGGACTTTCTGCTGACTTCTCATCCGGACGGATATCAAGTCTCCGTCGACGCCCCCTTGTCTTCTCGATACACAAACCTTTCTAGGTTATGTTCTGCACGCTGCACCCGTGTTTGCCAATACAGGTCGGCAAATTGGGATGCAATGCGGTTTTTCTTTGCATCCTACCCGTTGGGGCGTTTGCTTCTTGCTGGATGATCCCAGCGCTGTTGGTGATTTTATCACGGATGTGGTGCTACAGAGTGGTACCAATTGGAGGCAGGTCCCAACCATGGTTTGATCGCTTCTGTAAGACTGCATAACGCAGTAAGCAGGAATTTTATTAGGTCTGTGCATTCTGATCTCTTGCCAAGGCTGTCTAAGGGAATTTATGTAAGCCATCCCTTCCATATATTCGCAGGGAATACGATTCATGGGCCCATGCCGTAAAAGAGAAAGCCAACCTTTTAGGCTCTCCTTTTGAGTCCAAATCGACCCTCGATGACGGGGAGAACACACCGCCGACCAGCCAGTAGTATGAGTGTTCTATGCTGGATATTCAATTCACACAGTGCTCAGTACGTAAAGCACTCCTCTCTCTGGACATCCACAAGTCGAGTGGGACTGACGGAATCCTCTCAATGGTCCTGAGGACGTGTGCTCTAGAGTTGGTAATGCGGTACCCTGGTAGCGAAGGTGTTCGATCGGGTTTGGCCCAAAGCGCTCGTCTCGAAGCTTAATTTGTGCAATTGTATCACCAGTTTTCTGTATGATTGGGGCATCAAGGTCGTAGTAGACGGTGCATGCTCCGATCGCAAGCCTATTAACGCTGGTGTTCCAGAAGGCTGCGTGCTATCACCGACGCTGTTTCTTCTGCGTATAAATGCGGTAATATTCATTGTTATGCGGACGACACTAATGGTAATGATTTACATGGTAATGGTAATGATACACCGCCCATGCCAATAAATCTTGGGATAACGTCGGCGAGTACTGGAATAAACTTTTGTCTGAAGTCGAGTCATTGTTAAACAAAGTCTCGGATTGGGGGCCAAAAAGTCTAGTCCGATTCAATCTCCAGAAGACAGAAGTTTACGCATTTACCGCTACCCTTTGTCACATCTCCTCAGTTTCATGGTATTCCTCTTGTTGCATCAGTCAGTATCGGAATCCTCTGCGTTGACATATTAAAGGATGTGCAGTTTCGTGGTCATCTGAAAGAGAGGGCAAATTCGCCTCTTAAAAGCGTGGTGTACTTAGCAGAGCGGGACAGTATTTCATGCCGGCACATGCTTGCAACTTTACAAGGCGTAAGGTTCGGCCACACATGGAATACTGTTTCCGTCTCTGGGCCGGGGCTCTCCAGTGCCAGCTCCTTCCATTTTACCAAATCCAGCGCAGAGCGGCTCGAATCGTCGAAGACTGAGTCCTCTCCGATCGGCTCGATACACTGGCGCTGCGAAGAGATGTTGCATCTCTTCACATTTTCTATCGCATCTATCACGGTATCAATTGTTTGGATTAATTCTAGTCGCCAAATTTTACGAACGCACATCGCGAAAAAATTCACAATGCCATCCACACCATCTGGATGCTTGGCGGTGCACCACTGTACGTTTTAATAGGAGTTTTCTTCCTCGTACAACCCCTTTGTGGAATCGTTTACCACCTACGATTTCTCTGCACTATACTCTGCATAACTGTGTTGCAGTTGTTCATGGGCGGTAGTCACTTTCCATCAGGTGAGCCGCATGCATGCTCCTTTGCCCCTTTTTCTGTAAAAAATTGCAATTATCAACAACAACGGTTTGCACCAACTGAAACCAAACCGAACTGTTTCCATAACATTCCTCTAGCTATTTTTTTCTTTTGGCACAGTTTGGCTTAGATGTCTGAATCTAACAATAGTCATGAATGCATGTGTATGTTGTATAGGATCTAATTATTATCGCAGTTAAGAATTCAACTTAAAATTCGCTCTTTTCTACTCCGATTTAATTACTCAAGAACCATGTTAAACCACGAATGATAAATAGTAAATAGCAATACGCTAGCAAATTATAACTTTTAACTGATAATAATAAGCGAGGCGTGCGAAGTACGCCACGGGGTTAATGTGATCTTAATTCTATGCAAATATAGTTACAAAGTCATCTAAAAATTTGCGAAATGTAGCATACGTTAGAAAATATTATGTGTTATATAACGTTATATAACAGCCTTTGTGAAGGCGTTATTATACTTCAGGAATATTTTAGTTAAAGTTAATAATTATTATTTACTTTAAAAGTTAATACTGACAAGAATTTTTCACCTTATAATTTTAAACTGTTGGAGTTAGTCTGATATTTGAAACTCCTTCCCACATATCTCCTAACGTTTTGAGGTCAAATTCTAGGGTTTTCAAAAGGAAACATGTGTCTTTGTGTGCCTGTATAATCACCACGCAAAAGGTTTTCTATCATGATGAACGATATTATAAAACTATAAAACAAGGCAACGCGGCCTGCGGAAGGGGAAGGGTTGGGGATCATCAAAAAACTTGTGCGTATCCAATGACTTCCGTGCGCGTCTCGTCTCTCAAAGTTCGTGAAGAAATTATCAAAACGTCGCTTAAATAATTCTATTCTATGCTTAATGCTTTATACGTGGTAGAGCCACGCTATAGCTACTATATCATGGTTGTAGCACCAATGGGTCGGCTCGACCGGGGAGGCACTACGCTCTCACAGAATACCAGCCTAAAATAGCAGCTTAATATTCATGTGTTTTTTTATGATGAGTTTAGAGATCCAGAGATCCTTTTTTACTGGATAAGAGGCATACCATCTTAGTTCTCAAAGGTGACAACGCATCTGCGTTTTGATTATTAATCGAGGATAAATGTAGATGTCATGGGCCACAGCAACCACTTACAATCAGGTGGACTGTGTGCTCGTTTGTCACCCTTGTTGTATAAAAAATTAAACATAAACATTTACATGGTTAATTTAAAGAAAAAGATGAGGTATGCAATCTAATTTCAAAACAAAAAGTCTAATTAGCTACCAAATAGAAAGTTAACCGAGTAATGGTGGTGTAATAATATCCACTATCCCACATTGTCCCGTGGTGCGCGGGTGTCGTAAGAGGTGACAACGGAAAATTTTACTGACAACAACTCAGTTATGAAAAACTACAGTTGCTAATCCGGATAACTAGAAATTTTGGAATAGTTCATTACGCTCGAGCCGTGGTAACTCAGATGGGTAGCGCTCGCCGTAAAGTTGCACATTCGCGAGAAACCCGGTATAGATCCCTGTAGGCACCAATGAAATTGTTAAGTGCAATTTTAAGTGCTGATTTACCACGTGCTCGGTGGTGAAGGAAAACATCGTGAGGAAACCTGCATGTCTGAGAAATAAAAAAAATATTTCGAAGACATGTGAAGTTCGCCAACACGCATGGGGCAGCGCGACGGACAGTTCCTTGCCCTAAAACCCTCTCAGAAATGAGAGGCTTATGCCCAGCAGTGGGACGCACATATGCTCTTTGACTTTAGTTTTAACATTATGTTTAGCAAGTTAAGCGTAATGAACTATTCCAAAATTCCTTCTAAGGGGCACTGAGGGGGAGGCCTGTGTTTAGCAGTGAACTTTTATATCCATTACCGGATGGATGGAGGAAGTTAAATACTTATTTATTTTAAATATGCAAATAAAGCTGTGGCTACAGTTAGGACAACGTAAATTCATTATTGAGGGAAAATACATACATACTTTGGTCTATTTCGTTTTATGTATTATTATTTTTATTTATTACAATCACCAGTTCACAGCGGACTACAAATCACACACGTTCCGCAACACATATTGTCCTGACGCCATTTTGTAAATACTTTTCACATACCACGCGAGAATCGCTTTTGGTAAAATATTTCAGTAGTAATTTCCCCTGCATTGTATGATTGTCCATTTTCGTTCCAATTATTCTCGTCAGGATTAATATGAAAAATATTTTAATAATAATGAATTTATTTACGGAAATATTATTGTTTTTCATCAAATATCGTATATCCTCTATCGAGCTGAGTCTGTTTGTCATAATAGTTTAGCAGAATTGCAGACAAAATATTTTGGACCTTTTGGA
Organism: Parnassius apollo; assembly: GCA_907164705.1. Classification (NCBI taxonomy): domain Eukaryota; kingdom Metazoa; phylum Arthropoda; class Insecta; order Lepidoptera; family Papilionidae; genus Parnassius; species Parnassius apollo. Next base: position 34,117 of record CAJQZP010001311.1, read on the forward strand.
CTACTACACGTTGTCGATCTGGCTATTTTAAATTTAAGCGGAAACATATAAAAGTGTTAATTTAGAAAATCAAAAAGTAAACACTTTTATAAAAAAAAAACAAGCATCACGGACTTTCGTTAAGCGCTTGCGTCTGATCACTTTCCAGACTTGTCACATCGCCTCCCATCGGACTATGAGTCTACTTGTAAGTTTCTTGCTGCTTCTTCTCACAAAGTCTCCCACAGCAGGTACTTGTATTGCGTAGCATTTGACTTTAATAAATTGCTTGGTAAAAGCTAATTTTAAATAAAAATATTTGACTTTCACTATTAAGGGAAAAGAGAGAGAGAATATCTTTGTAAATAATATATATTTTTATAAAAATATACTGACAGTAAAGAAAACAGTAATCAAGACTTCGCAGAAGTTACGATATTTTCTTCTCTCGCCCTATTTTTCTAACGAAAACAAATAATGAACTACGACGAACACTCGAATTGTACTCTTATGTCTGTCACGCTTATCTTATAAGGAAACGATTCAATTTTCTTTTCTCATACCAACGTGTTATAGAATATAATGGCAAAAACATATATTCAGCATAGACAATATTATATATTATATATAGAAACACAAGAAAATAATAAACGTAGTAGAGCCACGCTGCAGTTATATTATCTTAGTAACACGAATGGGTCGGCTCGACCGGAGAAGGATCACGCATTCAAAGAATGCCTGCGTAAAATAGTAGCTTTATGTCGCAGTGTTTAGTATGATGAGTATAGAGATCTGAAAACCCTTTGTACTGGTGACAAAGCATTCCATCTTAGTCCTCAGGGGTGACAACTTAAAATAATAAGAGATTGTGGTTGCTGATCCACCTGTCAAATGCGCCTACTATGGCTAATATTCCCCCTGTGGCAATTTATGGGAAAGGCCTATCTTTAGCAGTTGACTTTTGATAGGCTGTGATGACGTTACGATTAATAGCAAAACGATTATACACTGGTATAATATAATCTCAGAGTTTCCATTTCTTCTCTTCGATACCTTGAAATATGTCGAGAGTCGGTATGTTTTAAACAAAGTTCGTTCTTTTACAATAAGGGCATCACCACATTCATTACTTCCGTCAATAGATCTTTAACTTGATATTGATTTTTAGGAGTAATGGATTAAGATCGGATATTAGCTGTCAAGAAAGAATCCGTACGATATTTCTTCGCTGCAGGAAATTAAGATGACTTGTGATATTATTCGTGTCGTATTACACGCATCCGTTACGTTTTATTTTACCAATATAAAGTGATCTTTTGTACGCTAGAGGAACTATTTTTTTAAAGAATATTAACGATGCTATAAACATTACTAATATTCCACTTAACCACTCATGGTAAGCTTAAATTGCTTGTGTTACGAGTGGTTTACACCAGTAGTCGAATGGCGGATTCAAACCCACGACCTTTTTGAGTTCGCGGTCCGCGCCCTGCCATTAGGCTACTGTCACTTCTAAGTTAGCTATTTGAAAATTATAATAGAATATGTTTTGCATTAAATTATTATTGTAGGTATTTTGTTGTTCTCTTTGACTTCTCTTCGACCCGAGGTATGGAACTATTCAAATAAAAAGTTCATTAGAATCGGTTTACAATCAACAACGATGGTAGAACTTCCATCTTAATCTTTCTCTTCTTGAGTCTATTTGTATAAGTACCAACTTCTGCTGTGTTCCAGTCTGAAGGGTAAAGAAAGACAGCATAATTACAGGCTATGAGGCATTCCATCTGAGACCTCAAAAGCGACAATGAATTTGTAGCCTTCCTTGAAGATGATTGCAGGTATCGTCAGCAGTACCACTTAACATCTGGTGGTGGTGGTGGTTTCAGTTTATTAAAAAAACGAGCCAAAAAATTTAATTCAAGCGTTTCAAGAGCAAAATCCGTATTAAGTTTTGCATAAATGTTGGCTCCAGTTAGTAATCGAAATCTTTACGCCCTGTATCAGATATATCATGCGGTCGTCGCCAGGGTATTTATTGCTACACTAACTTACAAACTAATATTAAGTCTTTGAAATTGCCGTCTTTTTATCAAATAAGTTAATGATATTTTTTCTATATTTTATTTATATTAATAATCACCCAAGCAATCGATGTATCTCTGCCAACACAGTGGTAGATTATTGATGCATACTTGAAGAAGTCATCTGGCAACAAATTCAAACAAATTCTCAGGTATTGAATTTTGTGTTAAGTAGGAAAGAAGGAAAAAGTAAAAGTTTGTTAGCGCAAAGTCTGGTGAGTATCGCAAATGTCGGAGAGCTTTCCTCCTGTGTGCTTAGCTCCTGTAGCTTGGAGAACGTTATGCAGTACGCAGGCACGAGTTGTCGTGTAGGACCGGCGGGGACAAGCGATTGACCAAAGCTGGTTGGAGACGTGCTAGCTTCTCGATCATTGTATTCAGTTCTTCACAGTACACATCTGCAGTAATGCTCATCCCGTTTTGCTGCGATGAATTGCGCCAGCGCTAGACTACAAAACAGTGACCATTACTTTTCTAGCGCTTGCATTTATCAAACAGAATCCAATTTTCGTTGCTCGAGTTCGTGGGACACCCATTAGTCAACCTTTTTTATCTTGCAAATTTGACGCAAATGAACCAATATTGTTTTGATGCTAACTTCGAAAGCTGCTGCTAATTCAGCCGTGGATAAAGTATCACATCAACTTCCACAGTCGCTTTTAATTCGTCATTGTCGGCCAAAGTTTTCGGGTGACTGCGGGGTTTATTTTTCAGATCGTTTTCAGAACGGAAGTGAGCAAACCAATTACAGGTGGTGCGTTCGTTTGTAGTATTTGCTCAGTAAACTTCGTTAATGTTGCGTGCCGTCTGTGCCGCGTTGCTGCCACGACGTACCCATATTCCATAATTACTAGAATTTTTAACGAATCTATGATGACTAAAAATATGATGAGTCAAATGCAATGAAAATATAACGCTAATCAAAAAACAAATGACTAATTTTGAAGAAATAATTCCATGTTTTTAAAATAAAATTAATTTGAAATTAGAATTTTTAGCTAAACAAACATTATTTTGATTTGAAATGGCCAGTTCTACAGAACGGAAATTTTATGTGTAAATACTTAGTAGTAACTCAATAGACGTATACTGTCCATTCGTATTTGTTAGTAATGAATATTAATGTTCTCCAGAATGAATTTCGGTGATGGCGACTAGTCTCAACGTAGACTAGCGATCTGCTCAGATCAGTTTTATAGTGCCGAGTATACACGCAAGCACAAGTGCACATATTCCCTCACTCTCATATTTTGATGGGACGGTTATACAACCCGACCGGAGGGAGATAAGGCACAAGTCTAATTGCTTTACGTGTATCCGATGCTTGGGGATGAAACACCGCCAACTTCCTGACTCTGAATACTGAGAATGTCTCGGCCAAAAACATATTTTTGTTGGTGCGACCCGGGATTCGAACCGGGGATCTCATGATTAGTACTCGGGTTTACGATTACTAGACCAATGAGTCAGCCAGGAATATAGTTGTGGGTTGCTTTCTAATAAAATATAAAAATTCACAACTTAATAACAATTTATTGGACACGTTTTACAATAATGAATTAGAATTGAAATGTTAAAATAATTAAACGTTCGTTCCAACTGTGTTTGGTTCACTCAATATACAGAGCGCTTGCGTCTGCTTCAGCTCGCGAACGGAAACCCGTTGGGGCACAGGGTAACGTCATCGATAGTGGGGTCAACCCGATCAATCCCCCTGGGAGAGTTAAAGCTGTGCGTGAGGTCTTAGGTCGAGTGATAATCGGAGATGATGGTAATTCTATGTTTTCGTTTGACATATAAGCTTAATATGTAGTAGATTTATGCTGCAGTTATATTTGTGGTATAGTTGTAGCACGAATGGGTCGGCTCAACCGAGTAAGGACCACGCTCTCACAGAATACCAGCGTAAAATAGTAATTTATGCTGTGTTGTGTCTCGTATGTTTAGTGTAAAGAACCGGAGACTCTTTTTACTGGAAATGAGGCATTCCGTCTAAGTCCTCACGGGTGACAACGCATCTGCATTTTTATTCATAATTGACGATAGATTTAGATGTCTATGGGCCCCAGCAACCACTTACCATCAGGTGGAATGTGTGCTCGTTTGTAAACCTATCCTATAAAAAAAGCTGGCTTCACGCGATCTATGGATACGGTGACCCCTCAGTAGGTCTAACGACATTATTTTCTCATTTCTTCTAATAAAGTGCAGTAGCCCAGTGTACGGTGCTTCCAGTGCTCTTCTCAGACCATCTTTTCTAAGAATACATACTGTGTAAGTCTTTATATAAATATACTGATTTTGACCCATGACTTGTTACAGGAACTAGTTTTAGACCAGCAATGTTTAATCGCAGCTGTGACACAAAATCCACGGGTGTGATGATTTTTCTGTTGTAAGAGTGAAAATATTCACCTGGAACGATTAGTACTTAGTTCTCCAAAGACTAATTAGCTGAAAAAAAAACGTAAGTAATTTTTCCATGCAGTTCGTATACCTAATAATACAGCAGAAAGTGACTCAGTCCATTTAATGCCCCCGTGAGCCATTGATGGAGCCTTCAAAGTTCTACGCATGCGATCCACCATACTGTTTGCAGAATAATGATACCCTGTTGTGTGACTCAACTCTGATCCATATAACTTCGCTAGTTATTTGTAGAGATGTGACTCAAACTGACGACCTTGGTCTATCGTTATAGTTTCTGGACAGCCAAATCTACAAATACATGTTTCATAACACGCACACACATTCTGCACTTATGTCATACAAAGTAGTAACTTCCGGATATCGGATGAATCTGTCAACGGCGAAGAAATAGTATTTTTAGCTTGATGATGGTAGTAATGGGCCTATGAGATCTATATGAGTGTGCGAAAATCTCGATCCAGCTAACTTGAATTTTCCTGGTAGGGATACAATATGAGGATGAACTTTGGAAATCTGGCATTCTTTACAAATTCGTATTCGTTATATAAACCTTTCCGTCATGAACTTTATAGAAGACCTACTTGCCTGGGTGACTCATAACATGGATGTTGTTGAAAAACTACATACGGCATTTCTTGGGTACGAATTTTCGTGGTTTTTCCGTTGAGGTATCACAACATAAGAAAATATCGGTACCTGCTATTGGTAGTTTCTGCAATTTTAAGGTTTTTGTTGTCTTTGCAGGAAGAGGCGAGAAAGGTGTTTTGGGATCGTGTCAAATGGAAGTGTCTGGTCTCTGTCTGCCCCTCTGGGTGACAGGCGTGAGTATTTATAAATGTATGTTATATGATCCAGGCGATTCCTAACGGGTTATCAATTATATACACATAAATTATAAAACAAATATAGTTTACTTTTTAATTGACATTACCAAAAAAAAATAAGTTGCAATAAACACAGTTCACGCCACGCGGCTCATTCTCGTTTTATTACTATCAACTACCATTACCCACCAACCTGGCTCTATCCTCACGCGCCCGTCTACACAGAACGTTATTGCGCGGTTTCGTAAATACTTTTCACATTACACGCGTGACCACGTAATTTTGTGTTTTTCTGTAAAAAGGTTTACCGTTCATTACTTTCTCATTGTGTAAAGAGTCGGTTTTATGTTTGTGATTACTTGTGCGAACCATAAAGGACGCCGAGATCAAATGCGGATAAAAAGTCAGATTATGCAATTTCTTTCTAATGGGGGCACTTTTCTATTTTTTAACTTAACTATTTTTCAAATTCGAACCCATACTAGGTGGTGCCTTTTCGATTTAGGAGTCCGTCTGGGTGCTGATGCAGCAGTGCGTGCAAATTAGCATAACCACTTACCATGAGGCATTCCAATTAACTTCTCAGAGGTGGTACATGTAGACATTTTTTATATAGAATAGGGTGACAAACGAGCACTAGTCCACCTGATGGTAGGTGGTTGCTGTAGCCCAGAGAAATCTACGTCTGTCCTCGATTACGAAATAAAATGCAGATACGTTGTCAACAGTAAGGACTTAGGTGGAATGCCTCGTTTCCAGTAAAAAGGGTCTCCGGTTCTATACACTCAGCATACGAAACACAGCAGCATTAAGCTACTATTTGACGCTGGTATTCTGTAAGAGCGTGGTTCCTCCGCGGTCGAGCCGACCCATTTGTGCTACAACTATACTATTAATATAACTGCAGCATGGCTCTACCACATAAAGACTTCTATGTTTTAAGTTGTTTGCTGGTGCTCATCGGCTCATTAGCCATTTACCATCAGGCGGGCTGTAAATTCATTTGTTTCGTAACTTTATAAAGAAATATAAAGGGTTAGTTATGGTAATAACCCATTCATAAGAGAATTAGTGTGACAAACGAGCACACAATCCATCTGATAGTGACTGGATGCTGTGACATATACAAAATTAAATCTAAATCTACCCTCAATTAAGAATCGAAATGTAGATGTGCTGTCACTCTTAAGAACTAAGATGGAAGAATGTTTTTCAGAAAATAGGGTCTATGGTTCTCTATACTTTTCTTTGTATTTAGAAAAACTTTTTAAGAAAAAATAATATCATTTATAAGCCAAGAAAAAGCACAAAAGCATTAATATTACAAGAAAAACCATAACCATAACCAAGTAATATATCAAATAAAAAGCAAAGTAGTGTGGAATAAACTGTTTCTGAGATAGTTACTATGAAATACAACACATTTAATAAGAAAAAGTGAGTCGAGCCGGGCCTCATAACACGTAATGTGATTCACGAACTGCTGTACTTTAATCATAATACTCCTTATACATGAAAAAAACTCTTTCGTTTTTATAACTTTGCGGCAAAAATGTTTTAAATGCTTGAATAGGTTTATTTTTATTTGTATGTAAAATACCTCCAAGATAAAAATTAATTCTATGGATCTATGAATGTGGTGTTATTAAAATTTAAGATGAACGAAGATAGATATATTTTTTTTTGTAAAAAAATATCTACAAGTTTTTCCTATAAAATACAGTCTAAAAGATCTCTAGGTCTTCCTAAAATTTTATCACAATAATTTCAGCCATTCTGAACATTAGTCCAGACAGACAGAGAGCCAAGATTATAGACAATCGTACTACATGACGTATATGCTATACATTTACGACACCATCCACAGTAGTAAAAACAATGTATTCGTAACATTACTCAAAAGTAAGTGGCCACACGAAATTTTCACAATCCAGCACGTGGTGCAGCACAAAATTAACAAATTAGTAAAAAAATTAAATATCATAAATAAAAATAAAATAGTAATGAAAAAATAAAAAATAAAACATGACTGTAATTACGGTCATTTCAAAAACCTCATAAGTCACAAAATTATAATTTTTCAGAAATCAATAAAAACTGTTTCATACAAAAACAAATGAGTTTTAAAGGACTTTTTTATGTTTAATTTAGTATTTGAGTAGTAAGAAATTAAAAAAAACCTTTACAGTCTATAAATAGAAATAATGAAAAAACCTGAAAAACAGTTCTTGACTTATGTTGTTTTAGCGAGAAATAGAGTTAGTTGTAGATAATTTAACCAAAACAATCGTAGTTATCATATTTTTGTTGCAAGAATTACACTTAAAATAATCTTATTAACATTTTAAATTATTGTAATAATTTGTCATGTTTCAATATATTTATGGTAAACAGTCATATTCTCCATCATTCTCATCCGGATTATCTTCAACATTTGCAGTTGGCCAGCTCAAAATGTTGTTATAAAATGGCATAATATGCTCTTCTAGAATGCTACCTTGAACTTGTTTTAAATCGTCTATTTCTTTTTAAATTGATGGGCACTTTCAAATCATAGGCTTTGGTAGATGGAAGTGAAACAGAAATTCTTATTTTCTTTATTAATGAGAATGAATGTTTAATCAATCCATCAATATATTCCTCGGCTGTAATAGTTCCTTTTCGATCTGAATCATACTGAAAACTAATGTATGTCGAAGGTGCAAATGACTTTTTCTGGTCCTTTGGGACTTTTTTTCCATAAGATTCAGTTGACAAACATGTTTTTTGTACAAATTTGGCCACCATTTCTTAAATTCCAAAACATCTTCAGTTTTTAGCTCTATGACTGTAAATGTTGAGCTGGAGTTCGAAACCAAATCAATGTATTCTCCTGGGAGTGTATTTTTTGGCATATTTCAGGAGGCACTGTATTTGCTTTTGGGTGACATCCTCTCTTATCTATAGGACTCTTCCCTTCATTAAGCAAAACATAAAGTCTGCGAAATTTGGATTCACTAACTCCATATAGGCTGATAAATGCTTTCTTGCATTTATCAGTACTCCATATATGGAGTTGTAAACTGTACTCCATATATGGAGTTGTAAACTGTACTCCATATATGGAGTTGTAAACTAGCTACTGTAAACTAACCCTTGTTTTAAAACTAGAATTGATAAGCATTTTGCCTCTGTGTAGCATTTTCTTTTCGAGGACGCCTCTGTTTTATATCTAACTTATCAATAAGTGTTTGAAGAAATATATCCTGCTCATTTTTTGTTAAAAAAGTAAAGTTTTGAAATGCAAAATTCCATGTCATCTTGGTTGAAGTTTGCAAAACATTCCTTCTTATATCTGCAATAAATAAGCGATTTATTAGGTTTATATAGGCCCCGATAAAAAACGTAAACTGAATATAGGTTTATGGTAAACTTGCCTGCAATTTTCACCAGTAGATCTTGGAGCTATTTGTTTTCCTTGATAATTAGTATATGCCTGTCCTTTAACCTTATAATTTTTATAACATACCTTTAATATTTTGCGAGATTACATGTTCTCTTCTTTTTCGGCTCACCATCACTCTCAGTTTCATTTGAAGACATTTCTTTAAGCTAAAACTTACTTTTCGCACAAAATAGTTGAGTAAAAGATAAATGAAGTTCAAATGACATTAATGGATATGGTTTACAAAGATTGAAATATTGTTGAACCAATTAGAACAAAGCAAATTTAAATTGTCATTTAAAACTCAGTCATAAACTACCCCTGCCATCTAGTGGTGCATTCAAAAACCTCTTAAGTCAATGACTAATGTTGTTTATGCAATGAACGTATTTCACGCGCTATTATTAAAAGAGGAAAGAATGTACTGACTTAAGTGGTTTTCACCCAGAATACGTGGATACTTTGAGGAACCATTTTCAGCAAAAAAAAGGATGTTGGAAAAAATGTGACTTAAGTGCTTTTTGAAATGACCGATTCAATTATAATGCAGAAATAAAACAAAATATGTAAATGAGACAAGGAAGCTACGAATATTCGTGAGCTACGTAGACGTAGCGTTCGTGCAGCTGATTAGATTGTTTAACAGTGCAGTGTTGCTGAGAAAAACTGCTCGAGGGTAATAAGTTGCGATACTCGTGGCGACCGTATACTTCGTATAATTCAATGATGATAATAATTAGAGAGCAATAAGTTGCTAATATACATAACGATATTATGTTTCATATAATAAAATAAACATAAATATTAATAATTTTTATAGGAGTAAGTGTGATAAACGGGCCCACAGTCCATTTGATGATCCTCGATTAGTACTACCTAAGTACCGAAATGAAATATTATGTTACCAGTAAATGGGGACTCTGGTTCTACTAACTGTCAAACATGGCATTATGCTGCTAATTCACGCTGGTGTTCCGTGAGAGCGTGCTCCTCATCGGCGTAGTTCACCCATTCGTGCTGCAATACAGCTGTAGCCGTGTTCTATCACGTAACAAAGCGGGTTCGATCCCCGCCGGGGAGACAAAAGGTAATCCATCATTTATGTGTTTGAGACTTTTTAATTAATTAATTTATATATTGGTGTGGAGATATTTGTATACATATCATTATCATCATTACAGCCCTTCACAAGTCCACTGATGAACATAGGCCTCCCCCAAGGAATCTCACAAGGCACGATCCTGAGCCCCCTACATTCATCTACTTCTTGCAAGTCTTACCAGGTCGTCACTCCATCTAGTGGGGGACGCTCTACACTTCGCCTGCTGGTACGAGGCTGCCACCCAAGAACTTTCTTCCCTATAGGTTATCGGTTCTTTGAGGTATATGACCGGCTCATTGCCACTTCAGCTTACTAATCCGTTAGACTATGTCGGTCACTCGGGGTGTACACATATAAAAAATTATTATTTTATAATATGCATTAGAAATTAATATATATTTAACTTTATAATATGTATATTAGTTTTAATGTAAATTGACATTTCGCCATCCATTTTGTATCTATAGACCTATTTCCTTGCGCTTTTTGTTTCCCGAAAGAGATTGATGTGCGATAAAGCCGTCAAATTTTACGTTCTTACTAACTTTTAATGGCTTCTGCATCACTTTTCTTTGTTTTGTACAGTAAAATATATTCATTCATTCATTATATTATCGTATCGTGGAATTACGTCAACTCCGATAGATGTCCTTGTGGCCGTAACATATTACACTGATAATAGAAAATTTTCTTCACTGTAGGAGAGACCCATCCGTCAGGAGAGATCCAGCCGTGGTATGTTGCGAGTCACGATATATTTTAATGTGTATCTTCTCCAGATATTTTATTCCGTATATTATGCAAAAACCAAAAATAATTTAGTATGAACAAATATAAAAAAAATCCACTGATCGAAATAGATGACAGTTTCAAGTTTCAGTAATTTCAGTTTCAATAATCGAAACATCAACTTGTGTCCAATTTCGTTTTAATTTCATAAATGAGTGTTGTATTTAACTCAAATAAAGCCTTGATTAAACAAAACAATTTAAGCACTGTGTGTGCTGTGACAGTTGTCAGTGATAAATTTGACGTAATTGAAGCGCTTTGACCCCTTTATATTCAGCAATTTAATTAGTGGTTTGTTTGCACGTTTTTTGTAAATTTGAACTTCTAGAAACATATGAATTCACTTAGTTGCTTGTAATAACGAAACTTAGAGCTCAAATTTCAAAGCTTATTAAATAAAATAAATTTAGGTTAAGTTACATGTATATATAATATCTATAATGGGGTACTGGATATTCTTACACGGTCCTTATTAAGTAACAAGTTGCAAATGTGATGGCTATATGCGAGTAGCACATTTATTTTATTTATTTATTTAAAACTTAAATGTAACACCTTAATCTATATTTAGGAACCCAAGAGACAAATTTAAATGTTTCAAATACTGATAATTGAAAGTTCGAAATTCAACATAACTCCATATTTTCTAATAAATAGTCTCATTTCCGTTTGTTGATACGTGCATATATTGGTGAACTTCTGTATTCTGCATATCAACACAAATCATTAGAAATAATGATATCGCCTCCAAACTAATTTCATTCTTACTCTGTCTGTCTCTCATGAATACCTGATTAAGTTATTATAAACATCTATTCTGTGGTGGTTTTGTGAACAAAAAAAAACTACGTTGCAGAAAGCTGTGATTTTAAACACCTACAAAATTGTCTGGAAGTTGATGCAAATGGAAGAAAATGAAATAACCAGGGCTAACGTCTGCATTAATGCAATAAATATTGTTTGCTTCGAGTCCGACGTGAAGGATCTTTAATTCGTTTAAGTACTTAGTTTCTAGCGCAATTAAAATTCTTTCGTTTAATGTTAAGCATTTTTCATTATTTCCACTCCTATTTCAGCTGAGAAGACACATCACGATGAAGAGTTTGTATAAGGGCGCTACTTATTTCGTTATGAAAAATCTGCCAGTAAACCAGTTAGAAGGATATACGTTAAATGAAAGAAATAGGGTATGCATTTTGTTATTATGCAATACATACGAGGATAAAATAAATATACATTATGTCTTTTTGTTTTGTTTTTTAATTAGTAATTATTGGGTCAATTTGATAGGCTTGAGATGCACATGAGATAAGTAAAACAACAAACACTCGTTTACTTTTTTACTTATCTCATGTTTACTACGTGTTTGTGTAGTCCATTTTTTTTTTGCGCCCGAAGCAATTAAAGGGCTACCCTATATGTAGGGAGGCGGAAAATGCGTTACGCATACCACGATAGCCGGTCTATCATGGTTATGAGGGACTCACTGCCTACCGGGGGAACCTAAGTGTTACCCTCTAAAAACTGCCTTTGGGGACTGGCAACTGGCTGTTTAAATTTTCTTATGCCGTATCGGGAGCGACCCTCTTTTGGGAAAAGAGGGCACAGGCGGCTACAAGCCGCTGAGGGAGTGCCTACGAAGGCAAATTAATTATAAATAATTTAATTTAAATAGAGTTGGCCTGAGCCGCCAGGAGGCAGTTCAGGTCGTTTGATAGTTTATTAGGCGGGTCCGAGAGAGAGTTTCTCGGCCTGCGGACTCGATAGCGAGAGGAGGGTGGGGCTGCATAAGTAGCTGCCTCACGAATAAAATGGTTGGAGTGCGACTCTGAGGCTTTGAAGAAGTTCTCAGAGAGTTTTTTGAGAAATTGTTGAATTGTAGGGAGCTCTAGGTCCCGATGAAGGTCGGCATTACGGACGTACCAAGGTGCGTTCGCAGCTCGACGACAGAAAAGGTTTTGAACTATTTGGAGTTCATTAATAATTTTAGGTTCGGCGTGGGCAAAAATGAGGCCCGCGTAGGACATGACTGGTCGTATACAGACCTTATAAAGGGTACGCTTGTTTCTGAGGGACAGTTTACTGTGTCGGCCCAACATACTGTTGAGCCTACTCAGGAAAAAACGTGCGTGACGGGTTACTCTTTTAACGTGGGGCCTGAAGGTGAGCTTTGTGTCTAGAGTGACACCTAAATATTTGGCAGTCATATGCTAGGGGACAGGGATCCCTAGCATACGTATTGGTGGAGTGTTTTTGAGACGGCGTCGTTTATAATCGAAGTGAACGGCGGAGCTCTTCTCCGGGTTCACATCGATGCGCTACTTTTTAAACCAAGCTCCTAGGTCGTCAACCGACTTTTGAACCTTGTTCCGTATGAAAGGTAGCGAGATACCTTTGCAGTAGATAGCAGTGTCGTCTGCAAAGAGGGAGAGCTGAACACCTTTCGATGGGATGGGAATGTCGTTGGTGAACAGAATGTACAGCAGAGGAGCAAGTACTGAGCCCTGAGGGACACCAGCTTTGATAGGGCGCTGTGAAGATAACGTGCCTTCGTGTCTAAAACGAAAGGTACGATGGTTTAAGTAAGAGGCTACGAGACGTACTAAACGGTCGGGGAGACCTATTTTGTACAGTTTGTAGATAAGGCCTGTATGCCAGACTTTATCAAAAGCTTTAACTGTGTCGAAAAAGACCGCGATTGTCTTATGACGACGAGGATAAAAACCGCTGAGGATATATTCCACAATACGGTGAACTTGTTGGGGACATGAGTGTTGCGCTCGGAAACCGAATTGATGGGGAATGATAAGAGGGTCACCGTCTGTGGGAAACAGATAGCGCCTCATACGAGTTTGGATGACTCTTTCGAAGAGCTTGCCCATTGCCTTGAGGAGGCTAATGGGACGATGAATGGAGGGAAGGTTGAGAGGCTTGCCTGGCTTGGGAATACCAATCACAGTTGCCTCTTTCCACGTAGTGGGAAAGTAACTAAGGTTAAAGCAGGCGTTGAAGATAATAGATAAAAAGGTTAACATCTGCTCAGGAAAGTGTTTTAGGGCTTGGTTGGAGATGCCATCCGCGCCCGGAGCCTTTTTGGGCTTAAGTCCTTTGATGAGGGATGAAATCTCATCATTGGACACAGAGATAGGTTCGGAGGCTGTAGGGGGTGAGTTCCGGCGGCGGTCCTCATCCTCCACTGCCTGGACGTGTGAGGGGTCGACGGTTTGAGAGCTAGGAGAGCATTGTGCGGCAATGCTATCTGCAAAGCACTCAGCCTTTTCCTCGTCCTCGAAGGCAACCGTACCGTCGGGACGGGAGAGAGGGAGAGTGTGGGTGATAGCGTCTATGCGGAGGGCTCTAGTCATCTGATAGTACGCTGTATGAGATGGAGAGATATTCTCCATGAGTTTACTCTTTTCGAGGTCTCGAAATTCTGAGAGGCGGAAACGGAGTTCTCGTTGAAGACTGGCCGTGCGACTATATTCGGGGGTGGGATATTTTGCTGCTCTCCGGAAAGCAGCTTCCTTGGCTTTTAATAGGTTGCTAATATGTAGGGGAAGCCCACTATTGTTAGCAACCGGGACGACCCTTTCGTTCTCCTTAAGGGAGGATTTAATAAGGGTGGAGAGTGAATCGACCGCTGTGTCGATTTTTTCGGGACTGTCTAAGTCCGACGGTAGGAAGATGGTAGAGTCCTGTGAGTCCAGAGCTTTAGCTAGGGACTCCTTCAATCCCTTCCAATTAGTGAAGGTTTTCTTGTGTGTTGGGGGAGGCGGCTGATGGCCAAGAATGAGGGAGACCGGTTGGTGATCGGATCCTAAATCGTCTAGTGTCTCGATTGCTCTGAGGTTGAGAGAAACTCCTTGGAGTAACGCAAAATATAGTAGATCGGGGGCGTGATCGGTGTTATCGGGAAAGTGAGTAACACCGAGGGGACTATGGACGGTAATATCAAAAGACTGCGTGATATCGAGCAGTATCTTGCCACTAGGGGAGGTATTACGGCATGTCCATTCAGTATGCTTGGAGTTAAAATCTCCAAACATAATGACTGAATTGCCTAAAGATAAAATAGCCTCAAAATCTTTTTTGAGGGGATGGGTTCCTGAAGGGATGTAACAGGAGGCTATGAGGATGGACTGATGTCCAGTCATAGCTAGCCTGCATACCGTGGCTTCCATGTTGGTAAGCTGCGGAGTAGAAATGGGCGAGCAGTGAAGTGTCTTCTTGTAATAGATGGCCGTTCCGCCGCCTCGGCGGTCGGGTCTGTCATTACGAAGAAGAGAGAAGTTTTTAATAGAAAGGCCTTTAGTGTCCTTAGTTTTGAGATCAATTTCCTGTAGGAGGAGGAAATCGGTTTCACGATTCCGAAGAAAGAGCTTAAGCTCTGGGAGGATATTTCGCAAACCGCGAATATTAAAGGATACAAGCGATAAACCCTTAGGTTTGATACGACCGTGAGACTTTGGCAGAGCAAACTGCTCTGTTATTGTGAAGTTAAGTTAATTAAGTTAACTTAATGATTTCTTATATTTACGCGAACATTGCACATGATTAAAACTACTTTTACGGATTTTGTCGCGTTTATTTTTTACTTTTTATTTTTAATTCCCGACGTTTCGGGCGCTTTCCAGCACCCATGGTCACGGGGGACTGAGATGACTGACGTCCCGATGTCATTGTTAAACCCGGAGTACCTTCAGCTTGTTTAATTATTGTTTATGGTCCGATCTATGCAAAATGAACTGACTATGTCCTGAGGTCTTGCAGTGGTATGCTTGGGTTTAGTTTTAATTTTATTGATTATAGGATCCCAAGCAGGTGGTAGTACCCAGCCTCCTTCTCTATTGAAATTAGGATGTTTTTTAATTTCAATAGCCTCACGTATCATCCTTGGTAGGAATCGGTGTTCTTTCGCGAGGATTTGTGGTCTATCAAATCTGATGTAATGGTTGGGGCCGTCTAGGATATGATCACAAACTGCAGACTTCCCGGAACGTTGATGCTTCACATCAGCTATATGTTCTTTTACGCGGATCCTAATTGATCTTTTGGTTTGTCCTATATAAGAGAGACCACATTCACAATCAAGCTTGTACACTCCCGCATCTTGTAGAGGAATATGACACTTAACGGATGGTAGGAACTGACTAATCTTCTTCGGTGGCTTGTAGAATGTTCTAATAGAAGCTCGCTTCAAGATATAGCCAATCGTGTCTGTGACACCTCTGACATATGGTAGTACAGCAGGCACACGCTCGACTGTGGCCGGCTTCACTCGGTCACTGTGACGTAGGCGCGGGACCTTTTTTCTTGAAGATTTCTTGAAGAGATGCAGAGATCATAATCTCATTCCTACGTGTGTCAAGATATCCACTAAAAAAGACATTCGAGGAAGCGCCAAGATCTTAAATCAGGCTAGTAAAAAGTTGTTAATGACGGTGATTCAGCAAAAACGTACCGATCTATATTTCATAAACAAAACCATAGACAATTCGTCTATAAAAAATTGCATGGAAACTTTAGATAAACGCGAAACAACTAAATACAATGAATGCAAAAATAAACACATTGATAAATACCATAAATTAACAACTAAATCAAATGTCCAACATAAGAAATCGTTGACCACAGACACGAATCATAAACAACGCGCTGTCTACAACTTATCAAAACAAACACTGGACGACGCCACAATAAAAGTTTTAGAAAAAGGTATTAATTTCGCAATAACACCGCGAAAAATACCGTATGAGGACATTATCTGTAGTGTTGAGGACTGTCTGTATAAAAATAATATTGGTAATGAAGATTTAGAGGCCATACGTCAAGACATCTCGTCTATGTTACGTCGAAGTTCAGCGCCGAAATTAAATCTCCCCAAAAATGAATTTAACGCGTTGAAAAACTTACGCAACAGACCAGAGCTTACGATTCTCCGCGCAGATAAAGGTAATTCTACGGTTATAATGGATACGTCAGATTACAATTTTAAAATACAACAACTTTTGTCGGATGAAACTACTTTACGAAAGGTCAAAACAGACCCTACAACTAATACGCTTAAAACAACTAGCGATCTAATTAAGAAATACTCCGAAAAATTGAATCTGGACGTTAATTCGATAATACCTTCCTGTGCCAAACCACCGAAGTTGTATGGGTTACCAAAGATACACAAACCGAATGCTCCATTACGTCCAATAGTGAGTCAGATTGATTCGCCAACTTACAGATTGGCTCAATACTTAGCTAAAATATTATTACCACTCAGAGGACACACAAGAGCACACACTAAGGATTCATACCATTTTGTCAGTGAGATAAAAGACCTACATCTTACTGACAATGAAACCATGGTCAGTTTTGATGTTCAGTCTCTATTTACATGCCTACCTGTTGAAGACTGCATCTCAATTATAACTAGGAAACTAGAGGAAAATAACATGCCAGCAGAATATGCAGTATTACTAAGACATTGCCTTACATCTGGCTACCTATTGTGGAAGGAAGAGTTTTACAAGCAAGTAGATGGTGTGGCGATGGGCTCACCTGTATCTCCCATTGTCGCCGATATATTCATGGAAGACTTTGAGGAGAAAGCTCTCCTTACTGCATCTGTTACACCAAGGATCTACAAGCGGTACGTAGACGATACTTTCACAATTTTACCATCAGACAAAGTAACTGCATTTTTAGAACATCTTAATTCCATAAACGCTAAAATTCAATTTACTATGGAGTTAGAGGCAAATAATTCCTTACCTTTCCTAGATGTGTTAGTCATCCGAAATCCTAATAACACCATTGGTCACACTGTGTATAGGAAAAAGACCCATACAAACCGATATTTAAACGGTGAATCTCACCACCATCCTTCACAGTTAGCTACCGTGGGCAAATCTTTGTTACAGAGAGCACGAGGGATCTGTGACAGCAAACACCTGGCCGCCGAGCTTCAGCACGTCAAGCAAGTTCTGCACGACAACAAGCTTCGGGTCCCGCGCCTACGTCACAGTGACCGAGTGAAGCCGGCCACAGTCGAGCGTGTGCCTGCTGTACTACCATATGTCAGAGGTGTCACAGACAAGATTGGCTATATCTTGAAGCGAGCTTCTATTAGAACATTCTACAAGCCACCGAAGAAGATTAGTCAGTTCCTACCATCCGTCAAGTGTCATATTCCTCTACAAGATGCAGGAGTGTACAAGCTTGATTGTAAATGTGGTCTCTCTTATATAGGACAAACCAAAAGATCAATTAGGACCCGCGTAAAAGAACATATAGCTGATGTGAAGCATCAACGTTCCGGGAAGTCTGCAGTTTGTGATCATATTCTAGACGGCCCCAACCATTACATCAGATTTGATAGACCACAAATCCTCGCGAAAGAACACCGATTCCTACCAAGGATGATACGTGAGGCTATTGAAATTAAAAAACATCCTAATTTCAATAGAGAAGGAGGCTGGGTACTACCACCTGCTAGGGATCCTATAATCAATAAAATTAAAACTAAACCCAAGCATACCACTGCAAGACCTCAGGACATAGTCAGTTCATTTTGCATAGATCGGACCATAAACAATAATTAAAAAAGCTGAAGGTACTCCGGGTTTAACAATGACATCGGGACGTCAGTCATCTCAGTCCCCCGTGACCATGGGTACTGGAAAGCGCCCGAAACGTCGGGAATTAAAAATAAAAAGTAAAAAATAAACGCGACAAAATCCGTAAAAGTAGTTTTAATCAAGTTAACTTACAACGAACACAAAAGATTATGATGCTCTGTAAGAGCGAGGAGACGTTCCTGAGGGGACCTCGCAGCGCGCAATTTGCGTGCTAACACCGCGATTTCACTAATGTCGATGTTTCTAATAGCGGAATTGCCTAATAGCGGTTTTTAGGTCTTCAATGGTGGGCTGTGATTGTTGTTGTTGTGGGGCGGAGGTTGTCCGCGGTGGGTCTGCCTTATTGGGGCCCCAAGGAAAGACTGGAATCTGCATAGGCTTTGAGAAGCCCGGAGGGGGTCGAATAATGCACTGAGAGGGCCGAGAGAAGCCCTGGATGGGCTGAGAAAGGCCCTGACGGGGCCGTTGGTAGAGAGCCGGGAATGAGCGGTCATTGACCGGCGGTGGAGCTTGTCTACTGGGGCGAGGATGAGGTGCGCAAGGGCAGCCTCTGTAGTTTGCCGGGTGGCCTGTTTGTTTGCACAGGACACATGCGGGTGGGGATTCGGCGGCTTTGGGTCGAGTATACTATTTGGGGTTCAAGGCACTTAACGCACCTGGGTGGGGTGGAGCAGTTGGCCGCCGCATGACCATATAGCTGATAGCGGTGGCACTGCGCCGGGAATCTGCGCCTATGTGGGGGCTCAACCTTCACTCTTGACAGGCCACACACTGTGCGTACCCGCCGGCAGATGACTTTTGCCTCCGGCACGTTTGTTAAGATGACTAGGGCAAGATTGAACCTTTTGCCCATTCTGCTGTGCATTTTGTGCACGGCTTCTACGGGGAAACCTTGGGACTTAAGGTCCTCTAGGATTTCCGCGTTGGAGAATTCAAAGGGGACACCTCGGATGACGGCCCTGACTTTTCGCTTTTCCAGAAGAGCGTAGGTATGGTATGAAACTCGTTCGGCTGTGAATAGCCTGGTCAGCTGACGGAAGTCTTCGATTGAATTGGGGATGATTTTAATAGTCTCCCCGAGGTTGATGGCGTGGTCGTATTTAATGCCTGCGTCGTAGCAGGTTTTAGATAATTTGATGAATTTTGCCTCGTCTCTTAGGAAGACAGGGGGCGGGACTTGCTTCTTGGCAAGGACTGGAGCACATCGAGAGGCTGGCTTGGCCGTAGGGGGGATGTCTAGTCACATAAGTGAGACCGCGGCAGCGGCGGAGGCTGCGGGGGCAGAGGCGGCAGCGGGGTTACGGAGGTTGTAGGGGCGGCAGGGGCCACTGAGGCACGAAGGATGCGTTTTTTCGAGGCGCGTTTACCGCTGCGCCTGGAGTTCACCGTAGTGAAAGAGGAGTCTATGGTTCCGTCGGAGTCACAGGACTCCGATGAACCGGTGGCAGAGTTGGTGGCGGGCCTCTTCCGGGAGGCCGATACGACGGACTCGGAGCGTTCGTACTCCATTTCTAGGGGGGCAAAGGAGTTTTGTGTTTTTAGGTAAGTCGCGATTACGGGCGGCGGTTGGAGTGCCTGAGGGGCAGGGGGGAGTAGCCTGGGCGGCGATAGTGGCAATGGCGGCGAGGACCGTCTCATTGAGGTTTATAACATAAGGTATATGACGGTGGCGATGGACTGAGAAAGGCTATCTGTGGACATTTTGGGGCAGTAGTATATAATAACAATAATAACAGAGAAATAACAAAATATCAACAATAAAACAATAACAACAAGAATAATAATAATAATAACCGCCGCTCCAGGTTCAAATGCAGAAGGCGGTGCTCCTCGATACCGCCCGCATCGTCCGCCGGTTTCTTTCCCTTTCCCCCTAACCCTCGGCCGTTTGGTCTCCCCTGCCGAGGGCCTCCATCTGGTTGGGCTTTTATTTATTTATGTACTTTTATATTTATTTTATGTTATTGATATTTATGTATATTTATCTTTTCATTTTCATTTATAATTATATATTTATAGCACCCAACCAGATGAGAAAACTATAAAGATACCCCAAAATAATAATAAAAAGGCGTAGGGAAGTGACGACCCCATCGCCCGCTGACGTATCGGTTATGTGACAAAACCGCTACGTCAGCGCAGTCAGTCAGCACCTTGCCAAGAGGTGTTAGTGCCGTGCCTCGGCAAAAATTGAAGGTGCAAAGGCCCGCTTGTGCACATGGCCTCACCATGAAACGGCGCCGGGTCTGGGCGTCTCCCGCTAAATGACGCCCTAAAAATGGATGATGGAATTAAATAGAACGCGCAAAGGGCCGCTGCCTGGAGGTCGCCAGGGCGCGTCTGGAGCTGGCGCTGGACGCGACAGCATGCGAACCGCCAGCCGAACGCGAGGTGCTGCACGACCACCCAGCAGCCCCTCGCATCCATCATCCCCACCAGCTGGCTTGGTGTCGGCAGGGTCTTCGCGGGCCCAGCAATCGGCACCCGCCTCTGGTGGAGTACGCCGCATGCGTTGGACAACCCAGATGAACAGCAACGCATTGCGGGCGTATTTTAGGGCGAAAGGGGAGAAACTGGAGGTTTTGCGTATCGGGCAAGGATGCATCGACTTTTTGCTGAGCTGGAGCCATCTGTAACCGTCACCGAGCAAAACCTGGCAGACCGAGTTCGGTATATCTTGCGCTCAAATACATTTGTTATTACCGAACTCGAACGGCTACGACGTGAGGCTGTTCCTTCATCGGGTGAAAATGCTGCGGTTGAGGATGCGGCGCCACAACTTGCTGAGCAAACGGTAAATGTAGATGCCGCCGTGAACACGCCAGTTGTGGTTGATTCTGACGATGATGGAACAGTCGCCCAGGAACTGGAACTAGAGCAAATGAGGAGTACATTGGAAGAGGCGATAGTGGAAACGCGCAGTACGCCTCTCGAAAATCAACCGCGACTTCCCCGCTTAGCCCTAAGCAAGCGGAATCGGGCTGTCGTGAGGGCTCTGAACCCAATGCTGGTTACCTATTGGGAAGCCAACCAGGACCTTTGCGAGACGGACTCAATTCTTTTTGGCGCCGCACTGGCGTATTATAGGCGCCAAACTTTCCACGGCTGGACGCGCTACTGGACAAAGTAGTGCTATCCCAGCCTGGAGAATAAGAATTGAAGAACGTATCGCAAAGGCTAGGGCCCTCATCGGCAGACTGATATGCTTCAGGTCAGGCAATACCAGGCCAAGGATTGTGCGCACCGTCAGGATGGCGTTTGCTGGGACAAATGTTAGTTTGTCCCAGCCGGATATAATGCAAAAACTGACGGAGCGCATAGACGACCTGAAGCAAAGAATCGCTGCTTGGGGAAAGCGGATTCGGCGATATACCGAGAGGTCGACACCAGTTTACCAGAATCGTCTCTTCCAGAGTGATCATAAGAGGCTCTATAAATCATTGGAGCGATCAATAGTAAGTGGAACGGGCCCAGCACCAAATCAGGCCGACACGGTCGCATTCTGGCGTAGCCTGTGGTTAGAGCCCGTAAACCACAACGAGGGCCCTTGGACGGAAGTTGTGGCGAGGCAGTGTCCGGGTATTACGCCCATGGACCCCGTCATCATAACGCCGGATGACGTAGCTGAGGCGGTCCGTATGGCCCCGAACTGGAAAAGTCCGGGGCTTGACGGGCTGCATCACTACTGGCTGAAGGGGTTCATGGTGTGTCACGCTGTGCTCGCTCGACAGTTTCAAGAGGCTCTCAACCAGAAGTCACTCCCGAGCCTCTTCACTACTGGGATCACTCATTTGGTTCCTAAAGATCAGGATGCCACAGACCCGAGCAAATACCGCCCCATCACGTGTCTACCGACCATATACAAGACACTAACATCCATTTTGAGCGCGAGAATCACTCGTCACCTGGACTCTAATCAGGTGATGTCGCGCGCTCAAAATGGATGTCGGGGCGGCGGTCGTGGAACCAAGGAACCACTCCTCATTGACGCGGTCATTGGCAAAGTGGCGAAACGCAACCGTCGGAACTTCTCCGCCGCCTGGATATATTACAGAAAGGCATTTGACTCGGTGCCCCATACATGGCTAAAGAGGGTCCTCGAGCTGTACAAGATTGACTGTACAGTTCGAGACTTCCTCGAGCAGTGTATGGGGTAGTGGAGTACGATCCTCTGTCATCTAGGCGAGCGGATGACGGCTGCGGAAAGCCGCATAAGGATAAGAAGGGATATATTCCAGGGCGACTGTCTGAGTCCAGTCTGGTTCTGAATCTCTTTGAACCCTCTTAGTACTTTACTGGAAGGCTCCGGGAGGGGGATTTCAGCTTCGGAAAGGAGGTGCAAAAGTAACCCACCTTTTCTATATGGATGACCTCAAGTTATTCGCCTCCAGTCGCTCCCATCTTATCTAATTGCTAAACATCACTTGTGAATTTAGCAATTCTATTAGAATGGAGCTGGTGACGGATAAGTGTGCGGTCCTCCATGTTGAAAGGGGAAGGGTTGCTAACTCTGAGGGCATAGACTTATCTATGCCCGTCAACTTAAGGGCCCTTTCCGAGGCTGAAACATACCGATACCTGGGTATGTCACAGAACATCGGTATCGATGAGGCTGGTATGAAACAGTCAGTTTGCGACGTGTTTTATGCACGCTTGACCAAAGTGCTTAACAGCCTTTTGTCCGGTGTGAATAAGACACTTGCATATAATGGTTGGGTCATGCCTATCCTCATGTATACCTTTGGCATACTCAGGTGGAGTCAGACTGAACTTAACGCCCTGGATAGAAAAGTCCGCACTACAATGACGTCCCATAAGATGCATCATCCGAGATCGTCGGTAATGAGGCTGTACTTGCCGCGAAAGCATGGTGGGCATGGCTTTCCGAGCGCGCTCACCATGCATAATCGCGAAGTGTGCAGCCTCCGTCATTACTTCCTGGCAAGATCGGATGATCCATTCTATAATGACGTCATTTCTAGTGTTAAAGGACTTACCCCTCTATCCTTAGCCAACGAGCAATGGCAAGACCCGGCAGTACAGAGCATTTCCGACCGGGAGACCATATGGAAGGAGAAGGAGCTCCAGGGGAGGTACTACAGGGCTCTACATGAGCCTCACGTAGATACAGCCGCCTCCCTCAACTGGCTACGTTTCGGTGACCTCTTCGGGGAAACCGAGGGTTTTGTCTGTGCAATACATGATCAGGTTATTAAGACCAACAACTATCGGAGATACATCCTAAAGGATGGCACTGTCGACGTCTGTCGAGCTTGTCGCCATCCCGGGGAGTCACTTAGGCTTGTTATCTCCGGTTGTTCGGCGCTTTCTAACTCTGAGTACTTGCACAGCACAACCTAGTAGCCAGAATTCTACACCAGGAGCTCGCTCTGAAATACGATCTCGTGGACCGAAAAATGCCGTATTACAAGTACTTGCCGGAAGCCGTGCTCGAAAATGACCGCGCCAAGCTCTACTGGGACCGGGCCATCATCACAGATAGGACTATTCTTGCGAATAAGCCTGATATTGTGTTGATGGACCGGGCACAGTCAAGGATATTTTGATCGACATTACCATTCCGTATGAAGAGAACCTCGTGAAAGCCGAAACAGAAAAACGAACAAAATATCTGGACCTGGCTCACGAGGTGACCGACATGTGGGGTGGTCTGGCTACCGAAATTATCCCTGTAGTCGTCTCTGCGAATGGGCTAATCCCAGTCAGCCTCTCGGGTCATCTGAGGCGACTGTGACTCCGTGACGGACCGCTCCGGGCTCAAATGCAGAAGACGGTGCTCCTCGATACCGCCCGCATCGTCCGCCGGTTTCTTTTCCCTTTCCCCCCTAACCCTCGGCCGTTTGGTCTCCCCTGCCGAGGGCTCCCATCTGGTTGGATCTTATTTATTTATGTAGTTTTTGTTTATTTTATTTTATTGATATTTATGTATATTTATCTTTTCATTTTAATTTATAATTATATATTTATAGAACCCAACCAGGTGAGAAAATTATATAGATACCCCAAGAATAATAATAAGAATAACAATCAAGTAACAATAACAAGCGGAGGTCAGTCAAACCTAAACCACCCGAAGACAGGGGGGCAAGAACTGTTAGCGGTGAAAGACTCACCGGTGCGTCAACGCTGTACAGCGCGAGCAGGACAGCGGAGGTGCGAGAACGAGATAGCACTACCGTACAAGGACGAGAGCGCGGACTACCTGGATGCGACCGCTCGAGAGCGATGGCACAGGCGGAATGTTTTTGTTGTGTGGTCCATACCAGTACATGCCTTATATAGTAGAACATCGGCCATTCGGGAAGATTCTGTTGCTTATCTTCTGTTTCATTCTATTATAACGCCACGACGCGAGTTAGGTGCAAATGAGTTGGGATGTATATGTGTGCGTGAGTGTATGCTCTTACAAAAAGTTGAACATGGAACTGGTTTGATTTTGGTATCACTAAAACTTATGCAACGCTACGTCTATGTTTTCGTTGTTCTGAGGTTATCGAAGGATACATTTTTAATATACACACACACATATATTTTTTATTTTTTTTTATTGATTTAATAAGGCTTACAAACTAAATACATATAGAAACAATTATTATGAGGTGCACTTAAAAAATTGTATATATGCAAAATTAAAGTAAACACAACATATAATAAAAGAGTTCCTTTAAGGAAAACAGTAACCTATAAAACTATCACTACAATAAAATAAGAAAATTAGAACAAAGAAGTAAAAAAAAAACTTTTAAAATGAAAAAAATATTTGGCTGTGTAGTGTGTTAGTACCTTCCTCTTTAAAACATTCAAGCTATCAAAATGGATATCCAAATCACAATTTTGAAATGTTGAATTGAATGCATTCAACACGGATGATAAAGGTGTGTTTCTGCCATATTCATTACGACTCTTTAATATGAAACGGTTTGTAGTTATGTAGACGTGCACTAATTCTTGGAACAGTGATATCGATATCAAGTAAGAGAGACCGACAGTCAATTTTAAAACTTAAGAGCTTGTGCAAGAAAGTGTAATAATTAATATACCCTTACGCCTTTCTAAAGGTATCATATGATAATGCTCAAGTCTTTTCTTATAGCTATTAAAAGTGTGATAAGTCCCTTCGATGTAACTAAGTCTAGCTAACATTCTTTTTTTGCACCTATTCTATACGTTGTATATTGTTTTGATAACTAGGATACCAAACAAAGGAACAGTAGTCTATATTGCTACAGATCAACGCGAAATAGAGGGCCTTTAAAGTTGGTATGTACATAAATTTTGTAGTGTTACGAGAGATGAATGCTATTAATCTATTACACTTATTTATTGTGATATCAATATGACGTGTGAATTACATTTCGACTTTATCGTCGAGATCAATGTTTAGGCCTAAATCTTTAAAATATTTTACTTGATTAAGACGAGTATCTGCAATATAGTAATTAGTCTCGAATTTTTTATATTTCCTTGAAAATTTTATGTGGTGACATTTTTTTACATTGAGTTCTATCTTATTGCATTCATATACCATTTACAAAGATCGTTAATATCCCTCTGTAATAGTAACTGGTCCTCCGTGCACTTAACAGTTCTAAAAAATTTCAGATCATCCGCATATAATACAAACTGACTGTTATTTAATACATGTTTTATGTCATCTATAAACAAACAAAATAAAATTGGACCCAGGACTGAATCCTGATATATATATATATATATATATATATATATATATATATATATATATATATATATATATATATATATTATAAGGAGCCATTATTTTACTTAAATTAGCAGAAATTACTGTCATATATTTTCTTGTTGATGACTTTATAAGAAACCCTATTAGCAATTCAAGTTACATTACGATTCCCATCGGGTAACTTGAGCCAACTTCAAACATAACATTTGCATAAAACAGTGCTAACTTTATACTCAAGAGTGGAAATATAGAGTTGGTGTTAGGTAACCTATGTAATAATTTTTAAATATAATACATAGGTATTCTATTGTGCATACTACAATATATTTAATAAAATATAAGTATAAGTATGATGTATAGGTTGTCAGAAATTGATTTTAGCATTAAGACCGCTCACTGTGACACTTATTTTTTCTTTTATTTCCTTCATGTTTTGTTTTGAACATATTCATAGACTGTAGTCTGTGAACATACTCAAGATCGTCCCCACCATTACATAAAATTTTATAAATGACAAACCCTTGTAAAATAACACGGATTCCTACCAAGGATGTTACGCAAAGCTATTGAAATTAAAAAAAAATCCTAATTTCAATAGGGAGAGGGATGTGTGCTTGATCATATAATTAACAATGTTAAATACAAAATCAAGCATATCACTGCAAGACTTCAAGATACTGTATGGAGCATACAGTATCTGCGTAGATCGTACCAAAATTTAATATTCAAAAAACTGAAGTTAGCCGGGCTAACTTTGACGTTGGGACGTCAAATACCTTAGACCCCCCAGTGACCATGGGTGCTTTAAAGCACCCGAAACGCCGGGAATTAAAAATAAGTTAGTTAAACACGATAAAATCTGAATAAATATTTTTATTTATTTCCAATCATTATTTGTTTTATTTCTCCATCACTCTTTATGTATGTTTGCAATGAGATTTTAATGTTTAATAGCTATCATAAAATATATTTGCTTTGCACTTTTATAAACATCTTTCCTTTTTATCTATTTTCTCTAATTTTGTTTGCTAAGTTTTTATTCTAATGTTGTTGCTTGTTTCAAAGTATAAATAGACTGTAAGTCTTATAATCGCTTAGGAATTTTGTCCAAAGTACCAGCAGAATAACGGCGCTACGAAAATGTTGGTGCAGCTTATGTTAAATCGGTATCCATTTCTTTGCAGCAGCCAAATATTTCTTTATTTTTTTAAAAAAATACCTATATGTCTTGTGTGATAGTTACAGATAAATATTATTTTTTTCTTGAATCTGTCATTTCATTTTGTATTCCGAATTTATATTAATTGTTTTTAAATATTTCTTTATTTGTGTTCCCGCCTTTTTTAGTGTTCATGCTACAAAAGAAAAATTGAATATTAATGTTTTTCAAAATGACTTTCAAAGCGCTTTCCATTCGATATCCCGCTGTCAGTCGGTATATACGGGTATGTGTATTATCTGCGAGTCGGTCACCAGAGGCTCGTTTGTCAATCAGCGGTTCACCGTGTGCAGCGTAGATAATAATATGCATATATATTTTGTTGACTCGACAATATTTGAAATAAAATTTAAAGAGAAATGGAATATTCGCGCTAGCACAGGTACATGTGTGTAGCCTGATTTGCTCATATTAAAATTCAATTTACATTGCTTTTATCTGCAAAACTTACGTGAAGTAAACATCACTTATCTTAGTTTTTGCAAATATTAACAAACTTGTTTAGAAGCAAAATGAGAACATTGAATAAAATAAACTTTTAATTATTATATTGCGTTTGTTTATTGTGATAATTTTTTAAAACATTTATTTTTGTTTCAGATATGAGCTGCTGTAGAGCACTCTTACGATTACTCATTCACTTAATCTTACTCGTATGTTTTAGGTTTTATGTACAAATTTTTGTAATAAGTGCATCGCAACCATCGAGTAGTATCATAAGTCTATGATCGCAATTCGCAACACTACAATACAATACAGTAAAATTTTCCTATATTTTGCCTCATTTGATGCACGTCACTGCAAAAAGGGCCGATTTTCGATATTTTTATTCGATAAATGAACATGTTGCAGGAGTAGTCATAACAAGATTTAAAAAAAAACAATGGGGAACTACACTACGGCGCAGTAACGTCCTTTAAAATTTTATTTTGTCTAAGTCGCAGGAACTTAGATGTTTATTGGTGGTAATTAAGGTCAAGTAAAGACTAGTTTTTGAAATAGAAGTTTAAATTAACTGTGTTTAACTATATCTGTTATTATTATGTTTACCTATTCATTGAAAAAATATTACTTTATATTCTCACAACATACATACTGTTCGCGATGGTCTAACAACGCTAAGAAACAAAGTGATAAAGAATATTGTTTTTTGTATTAATAGTGAAATTACCGACAAAACTGGGTGAAAACGTGTATTGATATAGTTGTGTAGCATGTTTATAACTCTTAGAATATTTGTATAGAATGTCGTTTTGACGTTTTTTTTGGCGTTTGCTGGGACAAATGTTAGTTTGTCCCAGCCGGATATAATGCAAAAACTGACGGAGCGCATAGACGACCTGAAGCAAAGAATCGCTGCTTGGGGAAAGCGGATTCGGCGATATACCGAGAGGTCGACACCAGACCGGAATCGTCTCTTCCAGAGTGATCATAAGAGCCTCTATAAATCATTGGAGCGATCAATAGTAAGTGGAACGGGCCCAGCACCAAATCAGGCCGACACGGTCGCATTCTGGCGTACGCCTGTGGTCAGAGCCCGTAAACCACAACGAGGGCCCTTGGACGGAAGTTGTGGCGAGGCAGTGTCCGGGTATTACGCCCATGGACCCCGTCATCATAACGCCGGATGACGTAGCTGAGGCGGTCCGTATGGCCCCGAACTGGAAAAGTCCGGGGCTTGACGGGCTGCATCACTACTGGCTGAAGGGGTTCATGGTGTGTCACGCTGTGCTCGCTCGACAGTTTCAAGAGGCTCTCAACCAGAAGTCACTCCCAAGCCTCTTCACTACTGGGATCACTCATTTGGTTCCTAAAGATCAGGATGCCACAGACCCGAGCAAATACCGCCCCATCACGTGTCTACCGACCATATACAAGACACTAACATCCATTTTGAGCGCGAGAATCACTCGTCACCTGGACTCTAATCAGGTGATGTCGCGCGCTCAAAATGGATGTCGGGGCGGCGGTCGTGGAACCAAGGAACCACTCCCCATTGACGCGATCATTGGCAAAGTGGTGAAACGCAACCGTCGGAACTTCTCCGCCGCCTGGATATATTACAGAAAGGCATTTGACTCGGTGCCCCATACATGGCTAAGAGGGTCCTCGAGCTGTACAAGATTGACTGTACAGTTCGAGACTTCCTCGAGCAGTGTATGGGGTAGTGGAGTACGATCCTCTGTCATCTAGGCGAGCGGATGACGGCTGCGGAAAGCCGCATAAGGATAAGAAGGGGTATATTCCAGGGCGACTGTCTGAGTCCAGTCTGGTTCTGAATCTCTTTGAACCCTCTTAGTACTTTTACTGGAAGGCTCCGGGAGGGGATTTCAGCTTCGGAAAGGAGGTGCAAAAGTAACCCACCCTTTCTATATGGATGACCTCAAGTTATTCGCCTCCAGTCGCTCTCATCTTATCTAATTGCTAAACATCACTTGTGAATTTAGCAATTCTATTAGAATGGAGCTGGTGACGGATAAGTGTGCGGTCCTCCATGTTGAAAGGGGAAGGGTAGCTAACTCTGAGGGCATAGACTTATCTATGCCCGTCAACTTAAGGGCCCTTTCCGAGGCTGAAACATACCGATACCTGGATATGTCACAGAACATCGGTATCGATGAGGCTGGTATGAAACAGTCAGTTTGCGACGTGTTTTATGCACGCTTGACCAAAGTGCTTAACAGCCTTTTGTCCGGTGTGAATAAGACACTTGCATATAATGGTTGGGTCATGCCTATCCTCATGTATACCTTTGGCATACTCAGGTGGAGTCAGACTGAACTTAACGCCCTGAATAGAAAAGTCCGCACTACAATGACGTCCCATAAGATGCATCATCCGAGATCGTCGGTAATGAGGCTGTACTTGCCGCGAAAGCATGGTGGGCATGGCTTTCTGAGCGCGCTCACCATGCATAATCGCGAAGTGTGCAGCCTCCGTCATTACTTCCTGGCAAGATCGGATGATCCATTCTATAATGACGTCATTTCTAGTGTTAAAGGACTTACCCCTCTATCCTTAGCCAACGAGCAATGACAAGACCCGGCAGTACAGAGCATTTCCGACCGGGAGACCATATGGAAGGAGAAGGAGCTCCAGGGGGAGGTACTACAGGGCTCTACATGAGCCTCACGTAGATACAGCCGCCTCCCTCAACTGGCTACGTTTCGGTGACCTCTTCGGGGAAACCGAGGGTTTTGTCTGTGCAATACATGATCAGGTTATTAAGACCAACAACTATCGGAGATACATCCTAAAGGATGGCACTGTCGACGTCTGTCGAGCTTGTCGCCATCCCGGGGAGTCACTTAGGCTTGTCATCTCCGGTTGTTCGGCGCTTTCTAACTCTGAGTACTTGCACAGCACAACCTAGTAGCCAGAATTCTACACCAGGAGCTCGCTCTGAAATACGATCTCGTGGACCGAAAAATGCCGTATTACAAGTACTTGCCGGAAGCCGTGCTCGAAAATGACCGCGCCAAGCTCTACTGGGACCGGGCCATCATCACAGACAGGACTATTCTTGCGAATAAGCCTGATATTGTGTTGATGGACCGTGCACAGTCAAGGATATTTTGATCGACATTACCATTCCGTATGAAGAGAACCTCGTGAAAGCCGAAACAGAAAAACGAACAAAATATCTGGACCTGGCTCACGAGGTGACCGACATGTGGGGTGGTCTGGCTACCGAAATTATCCCTGTAGTCGTCTCTGCGAATGGGCTAATCCCAGTCAGCCTCTCGGGTCAACTGAGGCGGCTGCGACTCCGTGACGGACCGCTCCGGGCTCAAATGCAGAAGACGGTGCTCCTCGATACCGCCCGCATCGTCCGCGGGTTTCTTTCCCTTTCCGCCTTTCCCCCTAACCCTCGGCCGTTTGGTCTCCCCTGCCGAGGGCTCCCATCTGGTTGGATCTTATTTATTTATGTAGTTTTTGTTTATTTTATTTTATTGATATTTATGTATATTTATCTTTTCATTTTAATTTATAATTATATATTTATAGAACCCAACCAGGTGAGAAAATTATATAGATACCCCAAGAATAATAATAAGAATAACAATCAAGTAACAATAACAAGCGGAGGTCAGTCAAACCTAAACCACCCGAAGACAGGGGGGCAAGAACTGTTAGCGGTGAAAGACTCACCGGTGCGTCAACGCTGTACAGCGCGAGCAGGACAGCGGAGGTGCGAGAACGAGATAGCACTACCGTAC
The DNA here is from genome assembly GCA_907164705.1 of Parnassius apollo. Lineage (NCBI taxonomy): Eukaryota > Metazoa > Arthropoda > Insecta > Lepidoptera > Papilionidae > Parnassius > Parnassius apollo. Next base: position 65,542 of record CAJQZP010001311.1, read on the forward strand.
AAGGACGAGAGCGCGGACTACCTGGATGCGACCGCTCGAGAGCGATGGCACAGGCGGAATGTTTTTGTTGTGTGGTCCATACCAGTACATGCCTTATATAGTAGAACATCGGCCATTCGGGAAGATTCTGTTGCTTACCTTCTGTTTCATTCTATTATAACGCCACGACGCGTGTTAGGTGCAAATGAGTTGGGATGTATATGTGTGCGTGAGTGTATGCTCTTACAAAAAGTTGAACATGGAACTGGTTTGATTTTGGTATCACTAAAACTTATGCAACGCTACGTCTATGTTTTCGTTGTTCTGAGGTTATTGAAGGATACATTTTTAATATACACACACATATATATTTTTTATTTTTTTTTATTGATTTAATAAGGCTTACAAACTAAATACATATAGAAACAATTATTATGAGGTGCACTTAAAAAATTGTATATATGCATTTAAATTAAAAGTAAACACAACATATAATAAAAGAGTTCCTTTAAGGAAAACAGTAACCTATAAAACTATCACTACAATAAAATAAGAAAATTAGAACAAAGAAGTAAAAAAAAACTTTTAAAATGAAAAAAAATATTTGGCTGTGTAGTGTGTTAGTACCTTCCTCTTTAAAACATTCAAGCTATCAAAATGGATATCCAAATCACAATTTTGAAATGTTGAATTGAATGCATTCAACAAGGATGATAAAGGTGTGTTTCTGCCATATTCATTACGACTCTTTAATATGAAACGGTTTGTAGTTATGTAGACGTGCACTAATTCTTGGAACAGTGATATCGATATCAAGTAAGAGAGACCGACAGTCAATTTTAAAACTTAAGAGCTTGTGCAAGAAAGTGTAATAATTAATACACCCTTACGCCTTTCTAAAGGTATCATATGATAATGCTCAAGTCTTTTCTTATAGCTATTAAAAGTGTGATAAGTCCCTTCGATGTAACTAAGTCTAGCTAACATTCTTTTTTGCACCTTTTCTATACGTTGTATATTGTTTTGATAACTAGGATACCAAACAAAGGAACAGTAGTCTATATTGCTACAGATCAACGCGAAATAGAGGGCCTTTAAAGTTGGTATGTACATAAATTTTGTAGTGTTACGAGAGATGAATGCTATTAATCTATTACACTTATTTATTGTGATATCAATATGACGTGTGAATTACATTTCGACTTTATCGTCGAGATCAATGTTTAGGCCTAAATCTTTAAAATATTTTACTTGATTAAGACGAGTATCTGCAATATAGTAATTAGTCTCGAATTTTTTATATTTCCTTGAAAATTTTATGTGGTGACATTTTTTTACATTGAGTTCTATCTTATTGCATTCATACCATTTAAAAAGATCGTTAATATCCCTCTGTAATAGTAACTGGTCCTCCGTGCACTTAACAGTTCTAAAAAAATTTCAGATCATCCGCATATAATACAAACTGACTGTTATTTAATACATGTTTTATGTCATCTATAAACAAACAAAATAAAATTGGACCCAGGACTGAATCCTGTATATATATATATATATATATATATATATATATATATATATATATATATATATATATATATTATAAGGAGCCATTATTTTACTTAAATTAGCAGAAATTACTGTCATATATTTTCTTGTTGATGACTTTATAAGAAACCCTATTAGCAATTCAAGTTACATTACGATTCCCATCGGGTAACTTGAGCCAACTTCAAACATAACATTTGCATAAAACAGTGCTAACTTTATACTCAAGAGTGGAAATATAGAGTTGGTGTTAGGTAACCTATGTAATAATTTTTAAATATAATACATAGGTATTCTATTGTGCATACTACAATATATTTAATAAAATATAAGTATAAGTATGATGTATAGGTTGTCAGAAATTGATTTTAGCATTAAGACCGCTCACTGTGACACTTATTTTTTCTTTTATTTCCTTCATGTTTTGTTTTGAACATATTCATAGACTGTAGTCTGTGAACATACTCAAGATCGTCCCCACCATTACATAAAATTTTATAAATGACAAACCCTTGTAAAATAACACGGATTCCTACCAAGGATGTTACGCAAAGCTATTGAAATTAAAAAAAATCCTAATTTCAATAGGGAGAGGGATGTGTGCTTGATCATATAATTAACAATGTTAAATACAAAATCAAGCATATCACTGCAAGACTTCAAGATACTGTATGGAGCATACAGTATCTGCGTAGATCGTACCAAAATTTAATATTCAAAAACTGAAGTTAGCCGGGCTAACTTTGACGTTGGGACTTCAAATACCTTAGACACCCCAGTTACCATTGGTGCTTTAAAGCACCCGAAACGCCGTGAATTAAAAATAAGTTAGTTAATCACGATAAAATCTGAATAAATATTTTTATTTATTTCCAATCATTATTTGTTTTATTTCTCCATCACTCTTTATGTATGTTTGCAATGAGATTTTAATGTTTAATAGCTATCATAAAATATATTTGCTTTGCACTTTTATAAACATCTTTCCTTTTTATCTATTTTCTCTAATTTTGTTTGCTAAGTTTTTATTCTAATGTTGTTGCTTGTTTCAAAGTATAAATAGACTGTAAGTCTTATAATCGCTTAGGAATTTTGTCCAAAGTACCAGCAGAATAACAGCGCTACGAAAATGTTGGTGCAGCTTATGTTAAATCGATATCCATTTCTTTGCAGCAGCCCAATATTTCTTTATTTTTTAAAAAAATACCTATATTTCTTGTGTGATAGTTACAGATTTTCTTGAATCTGTCATTTCATTTTGTATTCCGAATTTATATTAATTGTTTTTAAATATTTCTTTATTTGTGTTCCCGCCTTTTTTAGTGTTCATGCTACAAAAGAAAAATTGAATATTAATAATGTTTTTCAAAATGACTTTCAAAGCGCTTTCCATTCGATATCCCGCTGTCAGTCGGTATATACGGGTATGTGTATTATCTGCGAGTCGGTCACCAGAGGCTCGTTTGTCAATCAGCGGTTCACCGTGTGCAGCGTAGATAATATGCATATATATTATGTTGACTCGACAATATTTGAAATAAAAATTAAAGAGAAATGGAATATTCGCGCTAGCACAGGTACATGTTTGTAGCCTGATTTGCTCATATTAAATTCAATTTAGATTGCTTTTAACTGCAAAACTTACGTGAAGTAAACATCACTTATCTTAGTTTTGCAAATATTAACAAACTTGTTTAGAAGCAAAATGAGAACATTGAATAAAATAAACTTTTAATTATTATATTGCGTTTGTTTATTGTGATAATTTTTTAAAACATTTATTTTTGTTTCAGATATGAGCTGCTGTAGAGCACTCTTACGATTACTCATTCACTTAATCTTACTCGTATGTTTTAGGTTTTATGTACAAATTTTTGTAATAAGTGCATCGCAACCATCGAGTAGTATCATAAGTCTATGATCGCAATTCGCAACACTACAATACAATACAGTAAAATTTTCCTATATTTTGCCTCATTTGATGCACGTCACTGCAAAAAGGGCCGATTTTCGATATTTTTATTCGATAAATGAACATGTTGCAGGAGTAGTCATAACAAGATTTAAAAAAAAACAATGGGGAACTACACTACGGCGCAGTAACGTCCTTTAAAATTTTATTTTGTCTAAGTCGCAGGAACTTAGATGTTTATTGGTGGTAATTAAGGTCAAGTAAAGACTAGTTTTTGAAATAGAAGTTTAAATTAACTGTGTTTAACTATATCTGTTATTATTATGTTTACCTATTCATTGAAAAAATATTACTTTATATTCTCACAACATACATACTGTTCGCGATGGTCTAACAACGCTAAGAAACAAAGTGATAAAGAATATTGTTTTTTGTATTAATAGTGAAATTACCGACAAAACTGGGTGAAAACGTGTATTGATATAGTTGTGTAGCATGTTTATAACTCTTAGAATATTTGTATAGAATGTCGTTTTGACGTTTTTTTGGCGTTTGCTGGGACAAATGTTAGTTTGTCCCAGCCGGATATAATGCAAAAACTGACGGAGCGCATAGACGACCTGAAGCAAAGAATCGCTGCTTGGGGAAAGCGGATTCGGCGATATACCGAGAGGTCGACACCAGACCGGAATCGTCTCTTCCAGAGTGATCATAAGAGGCTCTATAAATCATTGGAGCGATCAATAGTAAGTGGAACGGGCCCAGCACCAAATCAGGCCGACACGGTCGCATTCTGGCGTAGCCTGTGGTCAGAGCCCGTAAACCACAACGAGGGGCCTTGGACGGAAGTTGTGGCGAGGCAGTGTCCGGGTATTACGCCCATGGACCCCGTCATCATAACGCCGGATGACGTAGCTGAGGCGGTCCGTATGGCCCCGAACTGGAAAAGTCCGGGGCTTGACGGGCTGCATCACTACTGGCTGAAGGGGTTCATGGTGTGTCACGCTGTGCTCGCTCGACAGTTTCAAGAGGCTCTCAACCAGAAGTCACTCCCAAGCCTCTTCACTACTGGGATCACTCATTTGGTTCCTAAAGATCAGGATGCCACAGACCCGAGCAAATACCGCCCCATCACGTGTCTACCGACCATATACAAGACACTAACATCCATTTTGAGCGCGAGAATCACTCGTCACCTGGACTCTAATCAGGTGATGTCGCGCGCTCAAAATGGATGTCGGGGCGGCGGTCGTGGAACCGAGGAACCACTCCCCATTGACGCGATCATTGGCAAAGTGGTGAAACGCAACCGTCGGAACTTCTCCGCCGCCTGGATATATTACAGAAAGGCATTTGACTCGGTGCCCCATACATGGCTAAAGAGGGTCCTCGAGCTGTACAAGATTGACTGTACAGTTCGAGACTTCCTCGAGCAGTGTATGGGGTAGTGGAGTACGATCCTCTGTCATCTAGGCGAGCGGATGACGGCTGCGGAAAGCCGCATAAGGATAAGAAGGGGTATATTCCAGGGCGACTGTCTGAGTCCAGTCTGGTTCTGCCTCTCTTTGAACCCTCTTAGTACTTTACTGGAAGGCTCCGGGAGGGGATTTCAGCTTCGGAAAGGAGGTGCAAAAGTAACCCACCTTTTCTATATGGATGACCTCAAGTTATTCGCCTCCAGTCGCTCCCATCTTATCTAATTGCTAAACATCACTTGTGAATTTAGCAATTCTATTAGAATGGAGCTGGTGACGGATAAGTGTGCGGTCCTCCATGTTGAAAGGGGAAGGGTTGCTAACTCTGAGGACATAGACTTATCTATGCCCGTCAACTTAAGGGCCCTTTCCGAGGCTGAAACATACCGATACCTGGATATGTCACAGAACATCGGTATCGATGAGGCTGGTATGAAACAGTCAGTTTGCGACGTGTTTTATGTACGCTTGACCAAAGTGCTTAACAGCCTTTTGTCCGGTGTGAATAAGACACTTGCATATAATGGTTGGGTCATGCCTATCCTCATGTATACCTTTGGCATACTCAGGTGGAGTCAGACTGAACTTAACGCCCTGGATAGAAAAGTCCGCACTACAATGACGTCCCATAAGATGCATCATCCGAGATCGTCGGTAATGAGGCTGTACTTGCCGCGAAAGCATGGTGGGCATGGCTTTCTGAGCGCGCTCACCATGCATAATCGCGAAGTGTGCAGCCTCCGTCATTACTTCCTGGCAAGATCGGATGATCCATTCTATAATGACGTCATTTCTAGTGTTAAAGGACTTACCCCTCTATCCTTAGCCAACGAGCAATGGCAAGACCCGGCAGTACAGAGCATTTCCGACCGGGAGACCATATGGAAGGAGAAGGAGCTCCAGGGGGAGGTACTACAGGGCTCTACATGAGCCTCACGTAGATACAGCCGCCTCCCTCAACTGGCTACGTTTCGGTGACCTCTTCGGGGGAAACCGAGGGTTTTGTCTGTGCAATACATGATCAGGTTATTAAGACCAACAACTATCGGAGATACATCCTAAAGGATGGCACTGTCGACGTCTGTCGAGCTTGTCGCCATCCCGGGGAGTCACTTAGGCTTGTTATCTCCGGTTGTTCGGCGCTTTCTAACTCTGAGTACTTGCACAGCACAACCTAGTAGCCAGAATTCTACACCAGGAGCTCGCTCTGAAATACGATCTCGTGGACCGAAAAATGCCGTATTACAAGTACTTGCCGGAAGCCGTGCTCGAAAATGACCGCGCCAAGCTCTACTGGGACCGGGCCATCATCACAGACAGGACTATTCTTGCGAATAAGCCTGATATTGTGTTGATGGACCGTGCACAGTCAAGGATATTTTGATCGACATTACCATTCCGTATGAAGAGAACCTCGTGAAAGCCGAAACAGAAAAACGAACAAAATATCTGGACCTGGCTCACGAGGTGACCGACATGTGGGGTGGTCTGGCTACCGAAATTATCCCTGTAGTCGTCTCTGCGAATGGGCTAATCCCAGTCAGCCTCTCGGGTCAACTGAGGCGACTGTGACTCCGTGACGGACCGCTCCGGGCTCAAATGCAGAAGACGGTGCTCCTCGATACCGCCCGCATCGTCCGCCGGTTTCTTTCCCTTTCCCCCTAACCCTCGGCCGTTTGGCCTCCCCTGCCGAGGGCTCCCATCTGGTTGGATCTTATTTATTTATGTAGTTTTTGTTTATTTTATTTTATTGATATTTATGTATATTTATCTTTTCATTTTAATTTATAATTATATATTTATAGAACCCAACCAGGTGAGAAAATTATATAGATACCCCAAGAATAATAATAAGAATAACAATCAAGTAACAATAACAAGCGGAGGTCAGTCAAACCTAAACCACCCGAAGACAGGGGGGCAAGAACTGTTAGCGGTGAAAGACTCACCGGTGCGTCAACGCTGTACAGCGCGAGCAGGACAGCGGAGGTGCGAGAACGAGATAGCACTACCGTACAAGGACGAGAGCGCGGACTACCTGGATGCGACCGCTCGAGAGCGATGGCACAGGCGGAATGTTTTTGTTGTGTGGTCCATACCAGTACATGCCTTATATAGTAGAACATCGGCCATTCGGGAAGATTCTGTTGCTTACCTTCTGTTTCATTCTATTATAACGCCACGACGCGTGTTAGGTGCAAATGAGTTGGGATGTATATGTGTGCGTGAGTGTATGCTCTTACAAAAAGTTGAGCATGGAACTGGTTTGATTTTGGTATCACTAAAACTTATGCAACGCTACGTCTATGTTTTCGTTGTTCTGAGGTTATTGAAGGATACATTTTTAATATACACACACATATATATTTTTTATTTCTTTATTGATTTAATAAGGCTTACAAACTAAATACATATAGAAACAATTATTATGAGGTGCACTTAAAAAATTGAGGTAAACACAACATATAATAAAAGAGTTCCTTTAAGGAAAACAGTAACCTATAAAACTATCACTACAATAAAATAAGAAAATTAGAACAAAGAAGTAAAAAAAAACTTTTAAAATGAAAAAAAATATTTGGCTGTGTAGTGTGTTAGTACCTTCCTCTTTAAAACATTCAAGCTATCAAAATGGATATCCACATCACAATTTTGAAATGTTGAATTGAATGCATTCAACAAGGATGATAAAGGTGTGTTTCTGCCATATTCATTACGACTCTTTAATATGAAACGGTTTGTAGTTATGTAGACGTGCACTAATTCTTGGAACAGTGATATCGATATCAAGTAAGAGAGACCGACAGTCAATTTTAAAACTTAAGAGCTTGTGCAAGAAAGTGTAATAATTAATACACCCTTACGCCTTTCTAAAGGTATCATATGATAATGCTCAAGTCTTTTCTTATAGCTATTAAAAGTGTGATAAGTCCCTTCGATGTAACTAAGTCTAGCTAACATTCTTTTTTGCACCTTTTCTATACGTTGTATATTGTTTTGATAACTAGGATACCAAACAAAGGAACAGTAGTCTATATTGCTACAGATCAACGCGAAATAGAGGGCCTTTAAAGTTGGTATGTACATAAATTTTGTAGTGTTACGAGAGATGAATGCTATTAATCTATTACACTTATTTATTGTGATATCAATATGACGTGTGAATTACATTTCGACTTTATCGTCGAGATCAATGTTTAGGCCTAAATCTTTAAAATATTTTACTTGATTAAGACGAGTATCTGCAATATAGTAATTAGTCTCGAATTTTTTATATTTCCTTGAAAATTTTATGTGGTGACATTTTTTTACATTGAGTTCTATCTTATTGCATTCATACCATTTACAAAGATCGTTAATATCCCTCTGTAATAGTAACTGGTCCTCCGTGCACTTAACAGTTCTAAAAAATTTCAGATCATCCGCATATAATACAAACTGACTGTTATTTAATACATGTTTTATGTCATCTATAAACAAACAAAATAAAATTGGACCCAGGACTGAATCCTGAATATATATATATATATATATATATATATATATATATATATATATATATATATATATTATAAGGAGCCATTATTTTACTTAAATTAGCAGAAATTACTGTCATATATTTTCTTGTTGATGACTTTATAAGAAACCCTATTAGCAATTCAAGTTACATTACGATTCCCATCGGGTAACTTGAGCCAACTTCAAACATAACATTTGCATAAAACAGTGCTAACTTTATACTCAAGAGTGGAAATATAGAGTTGGTGTTAGGTAACCTATGTAATAATTTTAAATATAATACATAGGTATTCTATTGTGCATACTACAATATATTTAATAAAATATAAGTATAAGTATGATGTATAGGTTGTCAGAAATTGATTTTAGCATTAAGACCGCTCACTGTGACACTTATTTTTTCTTTTATTTCCTTCATGTTTTGTTTTGAACATATTCATAGACTGTAGTCTGTGAACATACTCAAGATCGTCCCCACCATTACATAAAATTTTATAAATGACAAACCCTTGTAAAATAACACGGATTCCTACCAAGGATGTTACGCAAAGCTATTGAAATTAAAAAAAATCCTAATTTCAATAGGGAGAGGGATGTGTGCTTGATCATATAATTAACAATGTTAAATACAAAATCAAGCATATCACTGCAAGATTTCAAGATACTGTATGGAGCATACAGTATCTGCGTAGATCGTACCAAAATTTAATATTCAAAAACTGAAGTTAGCCGGGCTAACTTTGACGTTGGGACGTCAAATACCTTAGACCCCCCAGTGACCATGGGTGCTTTAAAGCACCCGAAACGCCGGGAATTAAAAATAAGTTAGTTAAACACGATAAAATCTGAATAAATATTTTTATTTATTTCCAATCATTATTTGTTTTATTTCTCCATCACTCTTTATGTATGTTTGCAATGAGATTTTAATGTTTAATAGCTATCATAAAATATATTTGCTTTGCACTTTTATAAACATCTTTCCTTTTTATCTATTTTCTCTAATTTTGTTTGCTAAGTTTTTATTCTAATGTTGTTGCTTGTTTCAAAGTATAAATAGACTGTAAGTCTTATAATCGCTTAGGAATTTTGTCCAAAGTACCAGCAGAATAACGGCGCTACGAAAATGTTGGTGCAGCTTATGTTAAATCGGTATCCATTTCTTTGCAGCAGCCAAATATTTCTTTATTTTTTTAAAAAAATACCTATATGTCTTGTGTGATAGTTACAGATAAATATTATTTTTTTCTTGAATCTGTCATTTCATTTTGTATTCCGAATTTATATTAATTGTTTTTAAATATTTCTTTATTTGTGTTCCCGCCTTTTTTAGTGTTCATGCTACAAAAGAAAAATTGAATATTAATGTTTTTCAAAATGACTTTCAAAGCGCTTTCCATTCGATATCCCGCTGTCAGTCGGTATATACGGGTATGTGTATTATCTGCGAGTCGGTCACCAGAGGCTCGTTTGTCAATCAGCGGTTCACCGTGTGCAGCGTAGATAATATGCATATATATTATGTTGACTCGACAATATTTGAAATAAAATTTAAAGAGAAATGGAATATTCGCGCTAGCACAGGTACATGTGTGTAGCCTGATTTGCTCATATTAAATTCAATTTAGATTGCTTTTAACTGCAAAACTTACGTGAAGTAAACATCACTTATCTTAGTTTTGCAAATATTAACAAACTTGTTTAGAAGCAAAATGAGAACATTGAATAAAATAAACTTTTAATTATTATATTGCGTTTGTTTATTGTGATAATTTTTTAAAACATTTATTTTTGTTTCAGATATGAGCTGCTGTAGAGTACTCTTACGATTACTCATTCACTTAATCTTACTCGTATGTTTTAGGTTTTATGTACAAATTTTTGTAATAAGTGCATCGCAACCATCGAGTAGTATCATAAGTCTATGATCGCAATTCGCAACACTACAATACAATACAGTAAAATTTTCCTATATTTTGCCTCATTTGATGCACGTCACTGCAAAAAGGGCCGATTTTCGATATTTTTATTCGATAAATGAACATGTTGCAGGAGTAGTCATAACAAGATTTAAAAAAAAAAAACAATGGCGAACTACGCTACGGCGCAGTAACGTCCTTTAAAATTTTATTTTGTCTAAGTCGCAGGAACTTAGATGTTTATTGGTGGTAATTAAGGTCAAGTAAAGACTAGTTTTTGAAATAGAAGTTTAAATTAACTGTGTTTAACTATATCTGTTATTATTATGTTTACCTATTCATTGAAAAAATATTACTTTATATTCTCACAACATACATACTGTTCGCGATGGTCTAACAACGCTAAGAAACAAAGTGATAAAGAATATTGTTTTTTGTATTAATAGTGAAATTACCGACAGAACTGGGTGAAAACGTGTATTGATATAGTTGTGTAGCATGTTTATAACTCTTAGAATATTTGTATAGAATGTCGTTTTGATAACAAGTGATGTTTCTTTTATTGTATTAAGAAAAATCGACCAATTGCAGCACGTCTTATCGTAGAACTCTCTAGAAGTTTTTAATTAACTGCGTAATAATTCATACTAAAAATAATGAAAATAATTTTATGTTCTAAAAGAGTTGTAAATATGACCTTGAATTAGCATATAGCTTATAGATTACGGAAATGTAGGAATATTTTGTATAATTAAACGCATTTGGTAGTTATATAAAAATCTAAGAATTAATGTACCCAAATATTATGAAAATTTGGGATAATATGTCGTTTAATAACTTTTTACAATGTTAATGTTTTGAGTAACCTTTATGATATACTAATAAAGTACCAGACTACCGATTTGATGATGTATAGCATGTTAGTGTAGCAATTAGTTTTGTATAGAAAATATTGTAATTTATGCCATTTGCATAGTGAAAAGTTTATGCAATAAAGAGGCAAAACGGAAAATGGCAAGCGGCTCCCTGTAAGGTATAGCAAAAGTCTACCTTAGGGGCTCCGGACCACCCCCCGAACGGGTTCCCGCCTTGTCGTGGGGGGGGGGGGGCTTAGTAGCCGTGGCTTGGTCTCCCACGGTGAACAAAGAGGAACCCACGTGGCTGGCCCGAGGTGAAGAGCCGGCCTGAGGTGGCCACTCCGAGTGGGCTTGGGGAGCCCACTTCGGATGTGTGCTGGTGGACTGCAGCGAGTGGGGACTCCGCCCCCTCTACCGCTGCAGCCGAGGTGGAGTCGCGGAGGAAGAGGAGTGTTGGTATGGCGATGCGCCACTCGCCCTATCCTCCGCGACTCAAACGGGGCCGCACCGTTGATGCGGTGGTGATGGGGCTGCGGGGGGAGAGGATTGTCGGTATTGCGAGGCGCCGCTCTCCCTATCCTCCGCAGCCGAATCTTGGTTGGCGGCGGAGCCATAGACCAGATCCGCCGCTGGGGTCGGGAAGGCTGGTACTTCTAAGTGCTCGTTTTTCCTGGCCCCATGGCCTTCGCGCATCGGACACGGGGGCGTCTGTTGCGCAGATGCAATTGGAGGCCGTGGAGGAAGGCGTGC